>PVLD010002381.1:0-167887 GCA_004027595.1 Dinomys branickii | reverse complement strand
AGAAGAAGAAGAAGAAGAAGAAGAAGAAGAAGAAGAAGAAGAAGAAGAAGAAGAAGAAGAAGAAGAGGAAGAAGAAGAAGAGGAAGAAGAAGAAGGACTTTCTAATCTGGGCACTCCATGAAATAAGGGTACAGAAGATAGAATGAAAACTACTCATAACAGCGGGTCTGGATAATTAAAAAGTGCCCATCAGCCAGCTGTGGTGGCACACACCTATAATACCAGTTATTTGGTAGGCTGAGGCAGGAGATCACATCTCCACGGCTAGCCTGAGCAGCTTAGTGAGACCTATCTTAAAATAAAAAGGGCCGGGTATGTAGACCAGTGGCACAATGTTTGCCCAGCACATATGAGGCCTCTTGTTTTAAAATAAGAATCTCTAAATATTGTTGGCCCAACTATGCAACATCCATAAATTTGGGAAAGGAAGGAGGGGAAGGGAAAGAAGCCTAGATGGCAAAAGTAACATTCAAACATGTCCCCACAGAGTAACACTCAAACATGGCCCCATAGCAACAGCAACAGCAACAGCTCTGCTTCATATATCACATCCATACCCTACTACATTTAGTCCTCATGGCAATTTTAGGAGCAGAGGCCTAGTTTTATCTCTGTTTGGCAGATGCCAACACGGAGGCTGGCGGGAACCTGGTAGGTCTCACTCTGAATCCTGCCCAAGTGGCCTTGTAAGTAGAAGTTGCAGTAGGGAGCCCACACTCTCCTCACACCCTCAGTAGGAGAGGGAGGTCAATGGAGAGCAGGCTCCAGACAGTTCCCACAGCTACCCCGTCCAGTGTGCACTCCTCCAACCTCAGAGCTCCTCTTGCCTCGATGGTACTGATTGCTTTTCAAGGTCCAGGCTCCTGAGTTCCTACACTGCCCAGGGACCCTGGAAACTCCCAGCATTCAGGAAAAGATGTTGTTTGAATAGAAAGGGCTTTAAGAAGAGTGGTAAGTGAAAGAGCTCAGGTCTGAGCCATGTTGAGAAAATACCTGGAAGAGGTTTTCTGAACACCAGAAACGAGGATCCGACACTGTTGAGTTGGAGGTAGAATTTAAATAGATTTCTACCAGCACAATGTCTAAAACATTGTGTGCTGTCCTCAGGCAGGAGGCATGGTGACACTAAGCTGGGTCTGGTAAAGCAGGATCCTCATCTTACTTGGCCTGGCTGTTTACTCCACAGCGGAGGGTCTGATAGCATAGGGCTGAAAGCAGGCCCAGTGCGGCTGGGCAAGGCCGGGCTTCCTCCCACACCACAACACAGCCTTCTGCTATTTCAGGCTCTGGTTCTGTAACTCAGACACCGCTGCCCTCCATCCTGGCTTATGTAAAATTATGTGGTGGCTTGGTGAAGTCAACACATAACTAGAATGAACCACACTGGGGAAATGAAAAAGCAAGCAGCATCAGCTCTGGTCTTCGGGAGGTAGTTAAGTAAGGACAGCTCACCTCTGTGGCCTCTTATCTGTACACTGGCTTTCAAAACAGCTTCTTTTTGGGCAGTGATTTCACACTAGCAGTTGAGTTGCACAGAATACTGGTGTGCCTGTTACCCAGATCCTCAGAGTGATCACCCAGGCCTTTGCTTCCTCACTCTGCCCCTCGCTGCCTCTGCCTTATCAGCTTCTTAAATACTTCAGGTGACTCTAATTACAGGGCTGTTCTCTTACACAACCGCCTGAGCCAGTGACTGGCTTCAGTAAGTTTAATACTGATAGAACATCTACAACAGTGCCCTTCAGGCTCAGCACAAACATCACCTCTACCGTGATCCCATCCCTGACATTTTCCTCTACGTCTGTGACACTGAATTAGTGCTTAGATATGCTTCTCTTTGGGCTATTATTATATCCTTGCCTATCACTGTATGAGAATTTATCTCACACCTACGTACTGTACTGTGAGTTTTTTGAAGGCTAGTCAAATATGTGTTGAATGAATATATATATATATAATGAATATTGTATATATGAATATATATGCATAGTTAATTCATATTAGTTGTTTTAACAACTTCTGTGGTATCATTTTGAAAATGAATTTTCCCCTCTTAGCTTGGAAAGATTCACATACTGTAACATAATCACCTTTACAC
This sequence comes from Dinomys branickii, assembly GCA_004027595.1. NCBI lineage: Eukaryota > Metazoa > Chordata > Mammalia > Rodentia > Dinomyidae > Dinomys > Dinomys branickii. Next base: position 165,789 of record PVLD010002381.1, on the reverse strand, counting down.
AGAGCTACTAAGTTATAACAGTCTTTACTCATGAGGTCAGTTTAATGAAATGTTTTGGTAAAACTTTCATTCCACTGTTGTAGATTTTAAGCATATAATTTGCTCAAAATTGGGATTACAATTCCAAAGCATTTGAACAAATGAAAGATGCAGTTTGAGCACAGTCTCAATCCACAGGAGCTATGTGTGGAGCATTAAATTAAGGCCGACATGACATGGGAAAGATGACAAGTTGTTCTGTAAAGAAAAAGAGGCTCAGGAGGGGACAGGCAGAGCACGATGGAGATAGAAGAGCAAGGCCAGCCGCAACACCAGCGCGGGAGCCTCCAGCTTGGATCACATTGGAATTCCGCTCTGCCCTTCACTTGGGCTTTAGTCTTACATACATTGTATTCATCTATTTGCACACAGAGGGGTAGGGAAAGCTTGAATGTTTTCAAAAAGAATTCCAGAAACTGTCTATGAAATTGAATCTTCACCTTCCCAAACAGAAAGAACGAGCTGACTTAGAAGCAAAGGCCAAAGCCCTTACAGTTTTAACTTCTAGGGATAACCCCCGTTAGTATTTCTTAGACTTGCTTTAATGCATACAGATAAAATAGATATTGCCAGCATCAAATCACGTGCATGTATATTTTTTGTATTCTGTACATTTTGCAGCCTGTTTCATTCTTTTTTCTTTACTTCAAAGTATGTCATAAGGTGCCATTTTAAATGGCTACATAGTGTTTCATTTTATGGATGCATTTTAATGTACCTAGCTAGTTCTCTAGTAATACTATTTCTAGATTTTTTATTCTGCAGTATAATAAACAATAGTGCAATAAGTGTTCTTGTAATCTAGTTAAATCTTTTCTCTTCTCTTTCCTCACTTTGAACAGGAATAATTTGTAGAAATAGAATTGCTCAGGAAGTATGTAGTTTGGAAGCTTATGATAGTAAATAATTAGCAAGCTGCTTTTTTTTTTTTTTTTTTGGCAATTTGTCAAAGATTTTAACTCCTGCTGAAGTGCTAGAGGGAGCTGCTTCACCCATACCAGTTTCAATGAAGAGCATTATCTCTGACAATTAAATTGTGCGGCACAGCTCATGGTTTAAATTTGCATTTTAAAAAATTATCTGTTAGGCTACACATGAAAGAACTTTATTGCAAATGTGTACTCCTCCTTTTATGAGTTTTGGCCATAAATATTTAAATGATAGAAAGGAAAACAGAAAAGGAACATGAAAGAACATCTGAAGCGTTATTTCAAATCCAGTCAAATGTAATTCCACTTCCTATAATAAAGCAGGCATAGCAGAGAAACAAGTCTTGTTTCCAGCTTAAGCAGAAATGTCACTGGTGAACAAAGCTCTTACTCTGCATCTATGAAAGATCGGATCATTTTGTAAAGTGCTGTCAAATTTTGGCTATTTTCCATTTCCTAGGAAGCTGAATGTTAAAAATCAATAGAAACGTTACAGCCACAATGCCATCTTTAGAAGGGTTAGACAGACTCCTGCCCGCAACATTCAAAGCCATTTCTGTTTAGAATCTTGGGAAGGAACCTATTCCAAACTTCCAGAATCACAGCTGGCAGGCTATAATTTAGGGTTGCATACACGATAATGTGCATTAGTCCATTACTAAGCTGTAAGTTGACACCAACCTTCGGAATTGCTTTCTCAGAGGAAATGCGGAAGAGCCAATGCCTCCATCATTTCCAACAGGGCTGGGAAAAACATTCAGACAACCCATTAGATCCTTTCATCTCACATTTTGATGATTTTCATCCAAAGAGAGGTGGAAAGGGGGTGATTAGACAGAAATCTTCACTCTGGTGAACATCCAAACGTGTGTTTTTAAGCTCATGACATTGATAACATATTGGCAAGTCCCGTCACCACTTACGTGAACCATCCCGGTCATCCGGAATATCCTAATGGTAATGGACAAGTTTAGAGAGAGAGAGGGGAAGGCATGGTGCGCAAATATTGCAATCTGTTTTTTGACAAGCAAAAGGCATTTTTATGAATACCAACAGAAGCCTTGAGTCACCAAGGATTATGTTTGAGGTTTTCAGTTGCCCAAGTCTACGTTGTATTGCATTTTTACTGCAAGATTAGAAAGCTGTTCTTTGGTGGTGTGAGGAAGTCTGTGGTGATTACACAGCTATGTCTCTGGCCACTTGACACTCAATAGAGTAACATCACAGGAGAGCCCCCTTATAACAGGACCTAAACTTCATCCTGCCCACGCAGTCGAAGGGCCACATCTACTGCAAGTCTGGATTGGCTGATGACCTGACTTCTGTAGCCACAAGCTGAAAGGCTGTGCCATGCTGGTTTTCCATGCTTTGGATCAATAGACTTGATCTACATCTACACTTCCTGTCCAAATTGCTTGAAATTTAATGAACTCTCAAATTTTTTCTAATGTGTGTCCTAGTATGTTTTCTCATTCCCTGATCTAACCTGATGCAGAAAAATGCCACCTACCATCTAGTCCCACCCCATGGGAATACAAATAAGGATTGCCACACACACACACACACACACACACACACACACACCACATAGGCAACTTTTAATTTTCTAGAAGCCCCATTTAAGAAGTAATTCTGACAATGAGTTCTACTTAATAATAATCCAACAGTCTATAATTTCAATATAGAACCAGTACAAAAAATAATAAGATTTTTCTTTCACGCTGTGTCTTCAAAAGCCAGTATGCGCTGAACATTAATAGCGCATGTCTGTTTTCACGGCCACATTTTCAGTGCTCGGTAGCTCTCGTGCCAGTAGCTATTCTCTCGGAGGGAACACATCTCTAGAGCTGTAAATGTACAAGGCTCACTTGATATTCAAAGCACAGAAGGTTACAACTCATGGCAACTATGCTTCATAAACCCAGCAAAGCCAAACATAAGAGAAAGAAATAAAAACCCAAAGAGATGTGGTCTCATCACCCCTTCCACGTCCACAATGTGCTCTGAATAATAGCCCTACAGTGAGAAGGGTTGAACCTCCCTTATCATCCCATTGCAAAGAGCGTAACTATGAAGAGCTTCCCAGTGTAAAGAACCCACAAAATGCCTTGGTGAAATTCCTGATGGCCATTATGCCAACATTAAATTTCTATAGATAACGGTCACGTAGGACCTGGATTGTAAAAAGTATACGGGTGGGTAATGCTAATGTGTTATGTCTTCCCCTTCACTCAAATGCCATGTGTACAATGAAGTCCTATAATTTCCAAATGTGTGTATCTTGCTCAAAACAACTAAAAGATACTCTGAGAGAATTTACTATGAGAGAACTGACATTCCCCATAGGACCATACCATTGTCTTAAATGTGTACAGAACTCTTGCAAATGAGCTATAAAATGTTGCCATCCCACAAAAATGATTCTTCGAGTGCAATCTCCCTTCATGTAACACAACCTATAATTTAGTAATAATAATAATACTTTGCCTATGGAGGGTACTTCACTGTTTACAGAGCCTGGTTCACACTGTCTCATTAAGACTTACAAAAAGCTGGGACAGGCAGAGATGGCAAAATACAAGTCCCCTGTCACTGGCTGTATTCTGTAGTCCAGCATTTTACTTCCTTCAAGCACTCTGATTATATTCCAGGTTACTGTAGGGGGTGGGGGTGGGGGGGTCTTACTGGTTTTTTGTTTTTTTAATTTTTTAAAAAATTACTATTAACAACTCTTTCAGATTGCTTGATTAATTGTGATTACTTTGTTTTTACACTGAATAAATCAAAGTTTGTGCCTTATCCGATCCTCTGGACAAATAAATTCTCCTAGTCAAAGCAATTTCTTCTTATTAAGCAAATTCTAATTAAACAACATGGTGGATGGAAGTGTACACCCAAAGCTGATTTACCATTTCAGTCATTTTCTATTTAGTCCTGTGTGGTAGGAGAACAGGTAAGTCTCAGAAGCCTACCCAGCTCCCCAACTTTAACAAGAAAAATGTTATGAAGACAAAAATCTGGAAAATTAAAATTTTGAGATCAAAAGGGGACCTAGGGACTGGAGATACAGGTGAGGGAAAGAAGCAATGAATAAAATTTTTATGAGTGAGCATACTCAAAATTAGAAAACTCAGGCGAGGGATATAGCTCAGCAGCGTAAGCGCTTGCCCGGCAGGGCTGAGATCCTGAGTTTGATCCCTGGTACCCCTCAAAAAAAATAAAATAGGAAAACTCAATTCTATTTTCAGAAAAAAGTAGAGATGGGTAGACTAAGAAGGCTTTGAAGTCGTAAGATAATTAATGAAATGGCAGGAATGCCATAAAATATTTCAGTGTTTTTCAAACCCTGGAGTCTTCCGGGTCCCTTTTCCTTAGCTAAAAATCCAGGATGAAAACTGAGGGGGTGCGTCTTTGCCTGGAGTGAAAATGTAGCATTTTGGTAATTCTCTATCTGTTCCATCCACTGGTGCCCTCACACATAAAAGTACAAGGAAATCTAGGTGTCACGGAACAGCCCTTCTCGCCCAGCGTGGAAACCAGAAGGAGGGAGAAACGGTCCTTAGCTTCATGTGTGGTTTCCACGTCCTCCTATTGTAAGCGCCACACATGAAGTACAGTAAGAACAGCAAACAGAGCAAAACAGGTTTTGGTTTCCTTAGTTCAACAGCTCAATATATTTGGAAGTCGCTTCCTGCCAAAGCAAGCTAACCAATCGGTCCCCCTCCAAAGAGTTCTGCCCTCTATGTCCTACAGAAATACAAAGGTTATTCACTTTGGAGTGATGTTTGAAGTACATTTTAAAACATACTGCAGCATGTTTAAGGAGGTTTCTGAATGACTAGAGCCACCTTTCAGCCCACTGATATTAAAGAAGAGATAAAATATCCTGATAAAATATTTGATTTCCTATTTAATTCGAGGGAAGATTAAAAATATAACATAGCAGCTGCTTAATTTTATGTCATTGAAATTTTGGTTCCATATTTTTAATTGCTGCTATGAAAAATTCTTTGATTGCACTTGATGAAATTAAGTTTTGCCTTTTTAATGATTAAACATGGGAAAACTCAAGTGTGTTCTAGTTAAGAATTTAAATTATTGTGTGTGCTCAATAGATGAAGTAGAATCTACTGGGACAGTAATGTGTCACAAAGCTTGATACAATACTCAGTAATCACACAAAGCACTCGCTCCCTCTGGGTTCTTTCAAAATGACTAAAATATTTCTTCAAGGAATAAGACAGCAAGTATTTACTGAGTTAAAAGGAAACTGTGGGATCACACTGCTTACAACCATATTGTGACAGGCGTCACTTTAGAAAGGAAAATGACAAACCCATCATCTGTCATTCGGTGACAATCTCAGGAGTCACTGGTCATTCAACACATTGGTAAATGTGGTACACATTCGACCACTGAAGTTTTACTTTGGAAGATAACCAGGCTGTTTGCAGATAATAGAAGACCAGAGAACCCACTGGCTCATCAAAAACCCTGAGGTCACAGAGATTTTGAATGATGCAGCTCAGACCATGGGTTTCTGACTGTAAGCGGAAAAATCTGTCCCAGACTGTAGCTGAACATTAAAATGGAAACAGTGAAGAGTTAGCCTTGGACCACCAAACTCCAAGGAAACCATTAGTGAGCAAAAGGAACCTCTGGCTCTACCCAAAGGGTTTGCCCAGAAAAGGCTTCCTTCTCCTATAGCTGTATGGCCTATTTAGGGCTTTGTAATATTTGAAACCTTCACAGGTATAATATATTATAATATTGTAATAAATAGTATAATATTTATACTTATGGAATAATGAAACTTCAAAAACCTTCATAAGTTTAATCAACATTCATGATAAATTTTATACTTCATATGAACAGATCCAATTTTTGGTTGAAAAAGTCATTCCTTCACCTCAAAAAATATACTTTACTCCCTTTTTCAGTGCTATTATTTACTCATGTAAGAAAAGACTACGATAGATTTGATTTTCTGAAAGTGGCTGTCATGTGAGCAGGGACTGTGCACACAGACAAAGGTGAGACATTGGATAATTTTTTATAAATCACTCACTGGACATTAGATGATTTTTGACTGAATGCTCACGACTAAGTTACTGACGATGCTCCATGAATATTCATCAGAACCCCAAAGGTGAGGGACAGACATTTTCATATGTTTGATCTCTAATAAATGCTTTCCAAAAAATGGAACACTGAGTCCGCAAATGAAGGCAACTGTGATAGCCAACGCTCCACAAAGGGCACCTTCAGTAAGAATGAACGTATAAGACAGCAAAACTTAGAGAACTACTTTCCTTTTATCCAGCTTAAAGTCATCTTTTAAAAACCAACCAAGTTAGGAAAATAATCACATTGGGATGTAGGACCAGTATATGATAATAAGGGCTACTTTTTAAAATAAACTGTCAATTGGACAGTAGTTCTAGTTTTACGACAAAGTCGCAAAGCTGGTGTACTGTCCTCACCTGGTTTCCCCAATCACATCGCACATTGTCAGTCATCACAATTTATCTCCACGCACTATCATTGCTGTTATTCTTATGTAAGTCCACAGCTTACTCGGATTTCCTTAGATTTGCCTAATCTTTTATCTGTCCCAGGGTGCTATCCAGTAGACCAATCCCATTTTGTCATGTCTCCCAACGTGCCAAAGGACAGTGACAGATCCTGGTTTTTGGTGACCTTGAGAGGTCTAAGGAGCAAGTCCTGGCAAGGCACTGTGGATGACACCACCTCACGGGGATTTAGGGCTTTCTCATGATTACACTGAGGTATGGGTAAGGGGGAGAAAGACCTCATACGGGAGGGACTATTCTCATCACGTGTCCTAAACATACACGCTATTAACAGGATTTATCACCATGGATATTGACCTTGGTCTCCAGCTGAGTCAGCCCGAATGAGGTCGTCCACGGCAGGGTGACTCCTTCCTGCCCTGCACACTGTACCGTGTGTGTAACTCACACCTGGGGGCTGAGAGGGCTGTCCCACCTCTGTGAAGACACAGAACCTACACAAGTCATGTGAAGTTCTTCTGCATGGAAGAGTTGTCCACGCCCGCCTTTATTTATTTATTCCATAACTTACCTATACCCTGATAGACTCATAAATACATAGGTCATTCTCGGACTCTAACCCAGTATTATGCTGTTTACTTCTGTTTTTTCAGCTTTGACCACTGGGAATTCTTTCAAAGTGTTCCTAACAGTATTTTTAAAATTATATATCCTTGGTTTGTGCTTCCAATTTCACTCCAAGAATACGCCAGTTTTCATGTTCACTTTACACTGTGTTCAGTGTCAAAGACAAATTCTTAAATTTATCACACGCACTCTCACACAGAGGATGTCAGCGGACAGTCACATGCTGCCTACACTCTGTGGTCCTCTTGACCAGAGCAGTGGACGCTCATGCCTTTTTCATACATGGTGACACTTTCTTTTCCATGTTTTTCTGCGAGCTATTTATTGCTCCAAGGAAAGGAGCTAATTTTACAATTTTAACAAGCATCAAACTTGATTGATCCAATGTTTGTAAAATTAACCTATATTTATGAATGCAGAATGGACATTACATGGTCTTTAAAACTGAAATTAGTGAAACATATTTCTAACGTGCCAACCCAGGGCCGGCTTTTTTCTCATGCTTTGAGTTAGGGACGTGGGTCAGTAATCAAATCCCATGTCTAGATTTTGTTTTCGTTCTTTCAGGGTAGTGTAACTTGTAGAAAACATCATTTAGATATTTCAGTAGAATTAATTGCTAATTTGCGAGGGCCACAGCCTTACATACATATAAAAGAATACATAGGAAAAGTCTGAATTTACTATTGAGAAGACTCCAGCAAGGCATAATTAAATTGTCATTCCCTTATTTCCATGTCCTCTGCTCTGTGTAGTCGCAATAGCTTCTTTGGTGTCCCTACCTCCTTGTGGTTACAGGCAGGAAGCAGGGGGAGAATTTCCAAAACTGTTCGGCAGTGCTTGTAAAGAAGATCTCGCGAGACTTAAGTTCTGAAACCTTGACTGTTAAAATGCAAAAGGCATGAGTTCAGGGAAACCAAGGCTCTCCGTCCAATGAAAATATTTGCTATATTCTTTAAAGAGCAAAAAAGGCAAGGGAAGATGGAGAATAGTGAGCGGAAACGTATCTTCACAGTAAGAAATTTAAAATAAGCAGTAGAAAAGACAGTGAGAAATGTCAGGTCCAGGTGACTTTCCCCCTGAGGCTTCAGCAACCTTCCTTTCACCTCTCTGAAGTGAGCTCATTCTGTTTCTTAAGCAATTTCTTCAGCCTGGCTGCTTTTAAGGGGCCAACAATCACAAACCATGACATAGAAAGCCAACTGCTAACAGACACACAAGCACAGAGAGACACCTGTGCACGTACACGTGACCACACCCACGCCCGCACACGCCCACCCTGGCCTTTTTCCTCTTCCATAACTGCCCACACGAACCAGAAGTGTCTTACCTTGGCTAGGAAAGGTAGGAGCACCTCAGCTCTTCTTCCTGAGTCAGTGGGTGATGGAAGGATCAGGACAGAAGGAAAATAACCCTAAGGAAAACTACCGCACCCCCAAATCACACCAGGGTGTGGCTGCTGGTGGACATTTAAACCGAGGGGCAGAGGAATTATAGAATAGTCTGTAAAGTGTAAGGTCTGTAAGGAGAGCCACAGGGAAAACCTAGATGGTACAAATGAAGGTAGCCTGTAGCCTTTTCTAATTTTCCAGAGAAATGGAGAAGTAAGATGGGTTCTGTCGCTGTCTGTTTCGTTTCTGTCCTTACTTTTTTAGGGGGCGAAGGGGAAGTGAAGGCAGAAAGGTCAAGTGATCTGAAGGCCACCCCAAGGGGCTCTTGTGGCTCAGCTTCTCTTTAAAATAAAGGTTTACTTTAGATACTCAAATAGACATTTTAAAAATGTTCAAATTCAAAACCTCAACCACTGGTCCCCATGTTTACAGTTCAGGATTACACAAATTTCCCCTGGTCCTCTGAGGCCTCATCTAAGAGACTTGATTGATGCTCTACTGCAGCCCCAGGCCAAGGGGGCAAAATGTTTGATGGAGCACAGAGCCATTAGCTAATGGAAGACATTTTTCATCCTGTGGAAGGACAGATGGCTACAGCCAGTGACCGGACCGGCCAAGAGTGGCACCTACCAGCTATGAAGGCTGGCAAGAGCCAAGTGGCCAGAGTGTGAGGAAAAACCCACATGAAGCAACGTTCACATGCCCCCAGCGTTTTATCAGGGTGCTTTTGGCATGCGGGGGCATGCCCGTGAAGATGGGCAGCAAGTGCTAGGGCCACAGTGTCCTGGAGACACACTGTTTCACTACAGCGTCTTAAACTCTCCTGCATGTTTCTGGGTGACAGGAGGGCGGAAGAATCCTGCAGAATAGAACTATACCCGTGGTGGAAGTTCCAGAATTTCTTAGCAAGAAGTGCTTCTGAATAGCATTTTCTTTGGAAGAAAACTAGGGAGCGTGTTGGCTAGAAACTCGACCTGAAATGGCATTCACGTGGCAGTGTATAAAATACAGGGGACAGTAAGAGGCTCATCTTGAGACACAGAGGTGGAGTAAGGGATCTAAAAATTCTCCTCGGGTCCCTTCTTTCCTTGTGACAGTGTAAGGACACCCCAGTGAGGGAAGCCTTTGCAATCTACAGGAAAGAGCCTGCCTCAGGCAAAGCGCCCCAAACTCCTTACCCAGCGACAGCCCAGGAGGCCAAAGTAGCACAGATATTTTCTGCCTCTTGCTCCAGGTCAACTGGCAAGGCCAGTTGGAAAGTGCAAATGTAAACAGGTTTTTATTTTACCCTCCTTCTGGCTCTCCGTGAATAGAACTTTCACATAAGAACCTCAAGCTGATGGAAAAATTAGATAATCACAGCCCATTACCCTAAGGTACCATACCCACCTTTGTGGTGGGTCAGCTAAGGGCTCTGCAGGTAGGTGAGGAAAAATCAGTTGCCTTTTTAAAAATCGATACTTGGAGGGGAGCTTAGGTAGCATAGGACATGAAGAAACGACGCTGAAGAAATCGGGACAATTTTCTCATTCTGATTGCTTTGATTGAATTAATTTCCATGATTTTAAAAGTGCTGGAATCAGGCCGCAGTTGTCCAAAAAGTAATCCACTAGCGCCCTCTATTGGCTATTTTCTGCATTGTGCAGGATTTAAAATCAGGTAAAGCAGGCTTAAAAAGATTGAAACCAAGGAATTGACTGCTACTCAAAGGTTAAATGCGAAACTGTGACTGTTTATAAATGTTAAGGTAAGTTGTCTCACGTAACAAAGTCCAGAAAATACTAAAAGAAAATGTAGAACAGTTTAGATCTAATAGAATAGAAATGTTTGCTGATCATTCTTTTTTTATATATAAATAAACATATACAAATATTAAACAAAAATTCCTCCTTTAGTGGGAACTATACAAATAAACACACAGTGATATTTCTGAATCTCACATAACTTAAGCCAGTTTTTTCCACTCTTATTCAAGCTCTGCTTACATACTCCAGTTTCAAATTTAAGGCAAAGGAAAACTCTCCCAATCACAGGCTTTATTGGCAAGGGGACATGAACTCCCAAAGCCCACAGTGAAATGACTTTATATGGGAAATATTTGATTTTGAGAAATGTTTTTATACTCAAGGAAGATAAATTTTAGTTAAAAACATTTCCATCTGTGACCAGTTCTTTTAAGTAAATATTTTAAACACGAGGAACAGTATTACTTCTAAATATTCTGATAGGCAGTTGAGGCAGGATATAGAATACAGGGTAGATACTCCCAGAGACAAGTCAAGTTGCAAGGCACTGAGAATCCCAAGATTCATAAAGTACCAACAGCGAAGGCTTTGCTCTCTCCTTTCACCCTACTGAGCTGCCTTCTTGTTCCTGCTGAGCTGATGATTTCAGTGAGCAGGCTACTGGGCAGTTGGGTTTCTCCACTTTGGAGCTTGCAAGCAGCGGGCAGGGGGGCAGGGAGGCGTTAGGTTAGAAGAAGTATTTTAACCTCACTGAAAAGCAGACAAGGAAAATATTCTGACATGGCTCATACGGGAATTCATACTCACAAAGAGATAGCTCTTTAGAGTGAAAAACACAACTTTCCCATTTCATTCCCTTGGCAAAGAGGAATTGCATTCTATCAATTTACGAATTTTATTAGAATGCAATTTGACACAGCATCCTGGAGACAGCAACACTGAAAAAGTATATTAACTATTTTCAATGTTTCTCATACCTGTTGATTCCTATAACTTTATGATTAGAAGGGGGGCAGCGGGCATGGTGATGCACGCTTATAATCCCAGCACTTGGGAGGCTGAGGCAGGAGGATCATTTCAAGTTTGAGATCATCCTGGGCTACAAAGTGAGCTCAAGGCCAGCCTGAACTGCAAAGCAAGAGGTTATCTCAAAAAGACAATAATAATAGTAATAATAACTAGAAGGGGGAGAATTACTTGGTCACACCCCATTGTCTTAGGACATGGTTCCTCTTAGTAGTCAGTAAATTGTTTTAAAAATATTTCTCCTAGAGGTCTATTAAATAGAACATAGATATGGTTTAATGACTTGGGTTCATACAATACAGATTAAATACAAAAGCAAAACCTGTGAAGCCAGAGCTAGGTTCCCATCCCACCATTTCAGATAGCTGTGTGGCATTGTCCTTTAGCCTGACCTTAGGGTGGCTGCATCATACACATGATGCTGAAGCCTCTGGCTGGTCAAGTTCAATGACTGATAGCGATCACTCTGTATCCTTTGTCTGCCCCAGGGCTCCCTGCGACTACACAGAAACATCCCGCTCTTTCAACTAGGAAGAACTTAATTCTCAAACTAACATGAAAGATAATTATAGGACATGACTCAGAGTTCACTTACTTGTGTCAGTTAGGACATGGTTGAGATTATTCCTTTCAGGGACTTCAACGGATCAGGAAGGACATAGAGTAGAAAATAAAATCTGCAAGATTTCTCCCACACTCAAAAATTTTAAAAATCTCTTTAATTAAAAAGAAAACAAGTGAATCAATTTAAAAATAAAAAAGGGCTGGCCAGGGATATAGTTCAGTGGCACAAGCGCCTGCCTGGCAAGCACAAGGTCCTGAGTTCGATTCCCGGTACCAAAGAGAACAAGGCTTGGGTCATTTCATTGGCTTAGTTTTCCCTTCAATGCATGATCCCCAGACTGCTGGCCACTGCACAAGCCCACTGCAGGAAAGGCCACCAGAGTACATGCCACAGTTGGACAGGGTGGGCACTGAGAGGGGAGAAGACGGAGGGACTCTGTGAGGAATTAAAGGAAAATAGGAATTAATGCAAATGCCAGTTCTTCAAATGCAGAATTCATTCTCAAATTGTACACCAGTGAAGCCACTAATAAATTATTAGGTATCTTTGTTTTGAAATGCTTGTCCAACATTAACTAATTTGACCATATGATATTTTCAAAGGGATAATTATCATTCTCATCTTGCAGATGGGGGAATACAGCAGAATGATCATCACATTTAAAAAGAAAATTATTTCATATTATGACTATTATATTCAGTTACCAAGCTTATTAAACTGTGGAAATATTTTGCCCACATATAAGAATGAGGTGACTGACCCAATATGAGTAAGGCATGCATTTTGAATGTTTCTTTCAAAAATAATGTACTCCCCTTCCTTAATCTACAACCTGCAAGAAGCATTACAAGGAGCTTATAGAAATAACTGTAACACAAAAGACCTCAGTCCTCGTTGAGGAAGCTCTGATGAAGGAAATTATAAAGCCATGGACAGAACAGTAGCCCCAGCCCACGCAGCTGCTGGAAGCAGCTTGAAGTTTCCTAGTGGATAAAGGAAACCAACGTGCATCCCCAGTGGCCATCACACCAACTGTGCTTTGAGTTGTTTTTCTAGGAGGTTCCACTCCTAGAAAACTTTGAGTTGTTTTTCTAGCAGGTCAGGTGTTCCAAACAGGCTTCCCTCCTACTGTATCTAGTGAACCTGTCAACCCAGAGCCTGAAGTTCTTGCCAAAAAGTAAGTCAAAGCTAAAGGGCTCACAGATAAATTACAGGTATGATCCTGCCCAAGATCACAGCTCCCCAATGTGTAGCTATGAAGTGTCACGAATGGGGGGCAAGCTGGTTGTAAGCAACTGATCCAGCCCTGGCATGGGGATGGGGCACCTTCTAGTGTTCTATACAAATATGATAATTACATATAATAGTTCTGATGCAAACACACTAGGATATGTAGCTCTGATCAACTCATCTAATAAGCACATAGCTTGTTCACAAATAGCCTAAAAATCAAACTGATAGCCTCCAAAATTGCCGAGGATATGATTTGCTTCATTCCTCTGTTCTCTGGGTCTCACCCCGTTTGAGAGGGTTGGTGTCTACCGTGAAGCTCTGTGTCATTGGTTCAGTTCACTTCCTGTCAAGTTTTCATATCACGACCTCCTTGCTTGGAGGCAGGGTCAAGTTAGGGGACAAGGCTCAAGGTTCTACTCTGCTCGAAGAGTATTCATAGATAGCAGCCATCTATGAATCCAAGGATACAATCATACAAACAGTGCGTTCCTTCCCCAGGGTAGATTCATGAACTAGGGTTTGGGTCCTGAATAGAGACCCACATCATGAAAGAGACACTAACCGGCCTTAAGAAAACAATCCAAAAGGAAAGGTCTAACAATAGTAACAGACCACCTACCCCAATGGGGTAGAGAATGGATTAAACAAATTCAATTCGCTGTCTTTTCTGCCAATTTGCAAAAGCGGTTCTCCTTTTGGGAGCACAGAGGAGTAGCTGTTTTCAGGGGTATGTGAAACCACAGTCCTAACACACAGGAAGCCCAACTTCACCTGTACCCCACAGATCTCTGTGGACCACAGCTGAGAAAGGACAACAGCTGAGGGTTGTGAGCCTTGATCAGGGCTTGTTGTATGGAGACCTAGACATGGACACAGGCTGCCCCTGCTGCTCCTTGCCTCACATTAGCCGAAGAGGGTGACACTACGTGGACAGCAGGATTCTTTCTCTGGTGCTGGGGAGCAGCCTAATGCCCAGCCAAAACAAGATTAGTCTGTACAGTTGTACTCTTTTATGCCACTGCAAGTCAAGAGGTGGGAAGGCTGAGCTCTGCCTCCTGAGCCACAGGCACTGTACCTCCGGAACAGGACTAATGTGGAGTTAGACAAATCACCGTGACTTCTTCACTGTCCCGCAGCGCTCCCTCTCCTTCACAGCATTACAGTTTTCAAAGGATGCGAGCTTTGTGAGGCGCTCATAAACCGGTTTCATTGCATGTCTGGGAATTTACTTTAGGAATGAGGGACTTCCCTGCAGTTTTTGAAGTTGTCTTGCAGCTAATTTATAAACAGTTGCAATGACCTCAATGCAATAGCTACAAGAGGTGATGTGAAGATATGATGAATATTTAAATTTAAAAGAAAAACTTTATCATAGTGAAAAACACATTGCCAAGGACGATGGGATAAGAATATTTGAAGCTATGGGGAATAATTTGAGGGGGATTAATGGTAATGTGTCTTTCACTATAATAAATTTATAATTTAGACACTCACCATATACTTAGGATCACTCTGTTTTGATTCAGCATGTATAGCAACTTCTGTCACATACAAACATTACAGGATTTTCATCCGTTCCATTCACTGCATTTGGCACTGTGCAATTTGTGGCTCTTTCTGAAGGTCAAAATGACCATGTAACACAGATATTTTGAATCAATTCAGGATACTGAGTCAGACACAAGAGCGTATCGAAAGATAGGCATGAAAGGGAACTTCCAGACTTGCTTCAGAAAATGGCGAGAGTCATGGGATGTGTGTCCTTGGAGTGTGCTGGAGTATTTTGAGGGGATGGATGGTGGTGTTCTCTTACTGTAATACATTTTCCAAAAATTAAACACTCATCATAGTGTTTGATCACATCCCACATACATTTTTTCTAATTTAGCTTGTTGGTGGTATAGCTTTCCTGTAAACTATTGGTGCTCAATGCGAGGTACATATACCCAGAAGCAACCTGGATCCAGACCTACTGAATTGGAAATTCAAAGCATGGATCCCAACTCTTGGAGGCCAGCAGGTCTCCAGGCGGCCCTAATGCACATCTGAGTTTGAGAACCACTGCTTTCAATGACATTGTTTTCTACTTCCCTTGCTGGTTCATCCAGTTCCTAAATCTAAGCTTGGGTCTCTGTGTTCTGCAAGAGGCTGTTTCTGAGCAGTGCTCCCCAGCAGGGGTGGGCCATGATGCAGGGGATTTCTCCTCTGTCTACTCTCTCCTTCTCATCTCTGGCAGGCCATTCTTTTTTTCTTACTTTAATGGCAGTAGTAAAAACAAAGAAAAAAGAACAATAGCAGTGTACCAGCATCACAGACATAAACAAAACAAAGCAAGAACATTAAAAGTGATACACAGTTTCAAAACAAAATGATAGAAATTAACAGTGGTTGCTGTATTACATATTTTTATCTTCAATTACATTGCTCAGAATACCAGATATAGGAATGGAAGATTTTTCAGACCATTAAAAAGAATAAAAAAATAATTGTTAAATAAAACATTGGAGACTATACAGAGCTTCACTAAACAAAATGGTAGGAATTCACCAGTGGTTGTTCCATTGCATATTGTAGTCTTCAAATCAGTTGCTCAGATTACCAGATATAAGCATGCAAAATTGGTCAGAATGTGAAAAATTTTAAGCAGCGGGCCATTCTTGCTTGAAGGAGCAGACAGGTGCATACAATGGCCACCTTAGTGCCGCCTCCCTGCGGTTATATTAGTTCATTTTGTTTCTAGAATGAAATACCTGATACTGTGTAACTTTATGAAGAAAATGTGCTAGCTCACTTTTCTGGAGGTTCACAGGCATCAGCCTACCTCCAGTGAGAACTTCAAGGTGCATGGCATCTCAGTAGCACAATGGAGAGATTGTATGGGAGCAGAAAGCCAGAGTGGCTGGGGCGTGGCCCGGCTAGACGTTGTGCACCAACCGTTTCATGATGACCAACTCAGGCATCCGTAAGAGCTACTCTTTGGAAGACATGGCATCAGCGACCGCCCCCAGACCCAACATTTTAAAGCCCCCTCAGGTCAACACCATTGCAGTGACACGGGAGCCCACGTGGGATAAACCACACCCACGCTGTACCAGGGCTCTCTCACCCACCCCTACTCCCATGACTTCCCTCATTTTCGGGCTCTGAACCCCATCCTCTCCCTGACCACATTACTCCGTGAGAATGCCGTTGACTTCCGGTCTTCAGATCACTTTGCAGTGGTCAGCGGCAAGCTCATACTTCCAAACCTGTGAAGTTTCCTTGGCATCAGCATCCCTGTTCCATCTCTTCTCCTTTTTGACAACTGTGGGTTATTAGGTCCTATTTACCCATGTGAAAATCTATTTCAGTTTAGCTTATGAGTAATGTGTACAGTACACAATGTTTACCTTCCTTGTGGGAGCTGGTACATATGCTTAACACATCTGAATTCTTTTGTTAATTCCCTCTCCCTTCCTCCCCCTCTCGATCCCCTACCTTTCTTTGTACCTGTATGACAACACAGTGTTTGCCTTCTTCGCGTGGAGCTGCCACACTAACGTAACACATCACCATTCCTTTCCTTTCAACCCCTCGCCGTCCCTTCGCCCTCCTCTCCCTCCACCCCTTGACCCCCTGCTCCTCTGAGAAGGGCCTATCTCCCTACTCTCTGTTGTCTACCTTTGACATTGCTCTTTATTTTTACTCTGGGTCTCTCCTATAAGAGAACCATATGCTATTTAAGCTTGTGCGTCTGATTTATTTTACGTAACGTTCTGGTCTCCAGGTGGATCCATTTTCCTACCGAGGACTCAAGTTTGTCTTTATGGCCGAGTAGTGTTCCAGTCTGTATCCCCTCATTTCTGTATCATGCCCGGCACACGCAGCACTCCCGCTGTTGTCTGAGATTCCAACCCAGTTACAGTTTCCCTTCGAGGAGACCACCCTTCCTAGAACTTGGACCCTTGTCTGCATCTCGTAAATATCCACAATCTTAATACTGATCTTTTCAAATACCTTGAAAGGTCCACCTTGCCTGATGTCCCGCTATTCCTTATGGAAACGTTCTGTTTTCCTTACTGACCCTACTCACCAGCTTCTAAACCCTTGCTAATGCTGGGCCCCTGTAAGGTCCTGTTCCTTCCTTCAGTTTCTCTTGATCTTAATGCATGCCTCAGAGTCCAGCTCCAGCTTTCCGGGGATAAATATCTCCTTCATTTGGATCATAAAGATATAAAGATCATATTAGCTGGGGCCATCCGCTGAGAAGACAGGACATGCAAACACATGGCTACTGCACACAGAAGTCTGGAATTCCACCTGATCTGAGTGGGAGGTGGAATCACTGCGGCTACCATAGTAGGAAAGCAAGAATCAGTGTGCACACCTGTTGTGCTAAAGCTCTGGGAGGCTGAGGCAGGAATATTATTATAAGTTTGAGCTCAATCTGGGCAATTTAGTGACTTAGTGAGATCCTATCTCAAAATAAAAAATAAAAAAAGAGGTTGAGAATGTAGCTCAGTGTGAAGGCCCTGGATTCAATCCCCAGGACTGCTTAAAAAATAATCCACATAGGAAGTTGTTGAACTATTTCTCTTGTGTTATAATAATGGCTAGAGTGCAGGTTTTAGCTCTAAGGGTGACAAGCAGCACACAGGAACCAAAAATATAAAGAAAAATTTGACAGGGAGCTGGGGACATAGCTCAGTGGAATAAGCGCCTGCCTAGCAAGCGCAGGGTCCTGAGTTCAATCCCCAGTACCGCAAAAAAAAAAAAAAAAAGAAAAATTTGACAGACACTAACATGGATTCACAGCTGAGTAGAATGGGAAAAGGAAACTGCCAATTTTTACCTTGTCAACAGATCAAACGAGCAAATATAGCTTCCTTCTGGGGTGACAGGTAGGGGCCAACAAGAACAGAGACTGAGGGGAAAGTCTCAGGAAGACCCAGCCGCAAGAGTTAGCCCTGCAGCTGGTCCCCTAATCCATGCCTCTCTCACAAAGTGCACGTCATGCACTTGGCAACCATCTGTTAGAGAATCATCCAGCCATTTCGGTACTAATGTTATTTAAGGGATGAGTTCAAAGAAATAATCTATGACGCCATCTGCTATGGCTGTCTGACAACACTCTTCTTCATCCTAAGCTCATGTTCCCCTTCTATGTTTAATCACCATTAATCTGTACATTGACTACTTTCTTTGTACCAGGTACGGCAGCATAGAAATTGGTTAACACAACTGGCAGGCTCCCTAGGGGAGGCAGAGCATCAGTTGTCCCAAAGACAAGGTCCGTGTCCTAGTCCTTGGCCTACATGATGATGTTACATGACAGGGCAAGAGGAAAATAAGGCTGCTGGTGGAATTAAGGTTGTTAATCAGATGTGTGAAAATAGAGTAGATGGGATTACTCAGTTTGATCTGATGTAATCGCAGAGAAGGGTCCTTTCCATGTGGAAGAAGCAGCGTCCCAGGGAAGCAGTGGAAAACAACTGATAGGCCACGCTTGGCTTTGAAGGTTCATGAAGCCACAGGCAAAGAAATGCACCAGGCTCTGGAAGCTGCATAAATCAAGGAAATGGATTCCTTTACAGAGCCAGTGCAGGAGAACACAGCTTCGTCAACAACTTGCCTTTAGCATAATCATTTTCTTTTTTTTTTTTTTTTTTTGGTACTGGGAATCAGACTCAGGACCTTGCACTTGCCAGGCAGGCACTCATGCTGCTGAGCTATATTCCCGGCCATCTTCACCTTGAACTTCTGACCTACAGACAGGTAGGACCATACATTACACTCTAACTCTAGTTCCCTTAAGGAGTTAGTAACTGAGCTAGTGGAACAGGCGCTAAGCCAATAAGAACACGCACACAAAATGTGATTAGAAACCAATTCAGCATCCCAAGGACAGAGATCAGGGTGCTGTGTGGAGAACTGTTGGACATCATCATGCAGGACACTGTGCTGTGTGTGCAGAAGGGCAGGGCTGCGGGTGTGCAAGCCAGACAAAGCATGACCCAAGAAGCAAAGGAATCCAGGCTGCAGAAATGCTTCACCGGTAGTCCCTTGCTGTCAAAGGCAAGCTACATGTCTAGAAAGCAGGATGGGGTTCCGTATAAAACAAAGCAGTCAGGGCACTGACGTCCTGGCAGGAAGGAGTCTGGACTCCAGAGTTGTGTATGAGCAGGAAGGTGGCCCCAGAGCTCAACTAACAAACAGCACTTTATGCTTCTTGTATCAGCAGAAACCAGTTTCTGAGTTAAGAAACCTGAGGCTGTTTGCAGAAATGACTTCAGCTGGATAGAGGTAAGTCAGCTCACTGGGAGGACAGGAAACTACCTGGGGTTATGCGTGAGGTTCTCAGGAGAGATGAGGCTTCGGTTAATAAGTCCACAGTCTGAGGCGCATTTCAAGGTTATGACAACGAAGTCAACAGCGAAGTGGAGAGGTGAGCAGGGCTGACCATGTGACCATGTGCAGAAGCAGCTGCCGGGTCCGAGGAACAGGACACTAGCAGGGTCTGCTCAGCTGAGCTGAGAAGGAAGCTGCAGCGCTGAGCCAGGAGAATTGGGTCCCATCTTGGGGAGGAAATGACTTTGTTTACAGATTTAGCTGAAAGCCTCCACCTGCTTGGGACTATTAAGAGAGGATGAGAGATATAGTCTATCAGGCTCCGTCTGGGGAAACCAAAATGTGCCCAGTGGCAGTGTGTGTGTGTGTGATGGGTGGTATTTGTTCTTCATCTAACACGTATTTGTGGAGCACCTGCCTAGAGGGTGTACACCATGCTGAGTGCTGAAGACAGACATGCCCTGAGCTCTCAAGGCTTACTAGTGAATAAATAATCTATTATAAGATAATTATACATTACAATAATTACTGTGAAGACATGAGTAGGATGATTCCACTAGAAGTCATGAAGTGGCCAGGGCAGGAGAGGGAAGGAAGGCCAGGGTGATGTCCTGTTGGGATGCAACGATGGAGGAGGTTTCCATGTGAACTGAGACTTGAAGATGAAAACCACAGGGTGGCTGTAAGGGCTGGTCGCAGGGTGCACTGGGGGGTACAAAGCAGCCACAGAGGTAGGCTGAGGACTAGGCAGTCAATCAGTGCATTCAAAATGGAGAAGTCTCAAGAGAGATAATACGGGTCTCCAGGGACATGGAAAGAAGGAGTTTGAATTGTTTTTAGGGGCAACTAGACGCTGGGGTGGGTTGGCGAGCTGTGTGCAACTGCGTGATGCTATTCAATTATATTTTATGAGAATCCCACCCACCTTCACCTCTCCCTCCTTTTACTAGTGTCAGATCTTCCACTTTTGTGCTTTCACGGTCCAGGATCCAAGCTCCTTTACACAAGGCTTGGGTCCCTTTGGGGAAGGGCAAGACACTGGGTTGGTGACACTGATGGTGTCATGTACAGATTCGACCAAAAGCCCTGCCCTGCTCAGGACCATGGGGGAGGTTGGCAGAGACAGACGCATGGGCTCCCATTTGGAGAAACCAAAATATTCACCAGTAGAGACGAGAGGATTGTATTGTGAGCCTGCCTGTGCTGCCCACCTGCACCCCAGCTCCTGGACGGCAAGGTGATAATGAAGATGCCTGGTAAGCATGTGTTTCACACGAAAGACTGAATCAGAATATAATCTGCAGCAAGAAGCCCCTTACAGGGAAGGTGTGCTAGAAAACATCTGCATTGCTCCTGGAGTTTGGAAAAGGCCCAAGTTGTGTTTTCTTTTTCCCCAGGTTCCTCCCGAGTTTCCAGCTGTGCTTCCGGTGCTGCCTCATGGCGGGAGCCCTCTTGTCCCTGCCATGAACTTTTGTCCTGTCTCTCTTTCATTTGATTTAGAAATTCCCCCAAACCTCCTTCATATTTCATTACGCTTCACCTCCTCCTCTTTTCATCTACTCCTGTAAAAGAGTCGGTCTTTTTCTTTCCTTCGCAGATAGTGTCTGAGAAAGCTTCATCCAACTCTTTAATGATTTTCTCCTAAAGTGCCATAGTTCTTTCTTCAACCGCCATTCCTTAGCTTATAATGTGGTTTGTGTCTTATCTTAAAAAGTCGTCTTTTGTTTCATTACAGCTAGAGATCACATTTAACAAGGTACTTTTTACTGCTGACTTGATGGGATAATGGGGCATGCTTTCCAGGGCTGTCCCCCGGGAAAGGCTGTGGAAGGTTCCGCTCACTGTGTACTTAAGCCTGGCAGACTCTCCCTATGCCAGATGCTGGGGAGGATCACAGGCAGCTCTAGATTCCCGGGCTATTGTGAGCAATCAAGGATGATCTCTCTCTCCCGGTGAGAGTAGACTATGGACTTAAACCTTAAATCCTACAAATTGGCTAGAAAATTGTTAGGGAAACTAGAGAATTAATTGGTCAACCAGCGATATTGAGCTATTTGATATATTTGAAGGAACATCATGAGCCACTTAGTCTTTTTATGCTTTCTGATAGAGGAGGCTATGTTATTTTCCCCAAACACTTAATTATTGTATGAAAAATGCCTATCAGTGTTTTCTAAATGTTAGCTATTTAAAGATATATAGATTCTAACTATGCAGTCATTACTCAAAACTTGCTTATAGACTGAAATATGGAAAACAAAAACCTCATTTGCTAACTTGTGTTAAGGTTGCATAAAAGTTTTCTTATTTTATGAATCTATACATAGGATGTATGCATAAGGCCAAAAATGTTGTAAAACACACTATTCCTTGTATAATTGCTTTAATAAGGTTAAAAGAACATTTTATGATTTTCTTCCTTAAATAAGCACGCTTGAGTGAATTTACCAATACCTAAACACCATTTAATATTCATTAAAATGTAAGTCGCAAAAAGAAACTAAAACATATTCAACAACAGAAAGTTCCACATAAGGCATGAATCTTAATTTTTACTCATCTAATTTCCAAATACATTTTTTCTTTTTATTTCTGTACCCCTCATATTTTGTAGGTAGAAAACTGAGCTCAACTATCCTCTGCTTTTCTAATTTCCTATCAGCTGGTAATTGTGTTCATTAATTTTTACTGAGCATTGAATAAATATGAAACACCTCTGGGACAAAAAATGTTGAGTGTGACATGTTTTTCTTCAGGCAGACTGAATTGTAGGTAAAGAATTCACAGAACAAGGACCAAACTGATTTCTGTAGTCATGGGGAAAGGCAGAAAATCAAATGACGGACTGGGCGGGCTACAGGAAACCTCAGGAGGTGACTCTTCAGCTGGGAAATGGGTGGGCTTGGGGCCATAAACAGCAGAGGGCAGACCATTTGAAGAGTAGAGGATAGTGAACGTGCAGGCATGGTGACAGGAATGTGCACTGATTTAGTAAGGAATAAGAGGACCAGACTGGAGGAAGCCACGGACTTCATGTGCAAATGAGAGGTTAGGCAGGCAGGACAGCTGTAAGCGTCCTGCAGACAGAACCCTTGTGTTTCTTCTGCACATGTGCACAGCTGTCTTTGGAATGGTACGGTGTCCTCAAAGCACCCCTTATGTTACCTCATTGTCAAGTCCTCACGTAAACCTGTGAGAGGAATCAGTTTGAAAACCTAAAATGTTGATCCAAAATGTCCCTTTGAATACAAATATCTCCCACCACTTTGCACTGTCTGAGAAGCATGATGCAAGAAAAAGCAAGTAGCTGGGTGATCAACAGCCCTGTCTTTGACTGAGTAGCTGGTTTTGAGGGGAGGCTGGGCAGGCAGAGCTCAGCAAGGAGGCTGGGGAACAACGGCGGCTGCTGGGGAGCTTAGGCGAGTCAGTTTAATTCCTCTGTAAACTGTATTTTAAATGGCTATGGAACCACATTCCTGTGACTGGTATCACTTAAAGGGGTGGGACCCCAGCTAAAATGCTTTAGTTTTCTTTCATAAATATTCAGGTTTATTCTACCGAGACATTTTGCCTTAGCAATCTGTAAGAACCAGCCAATTGTAAGCAAAAAGCATGGGCTGCACAGGCATAACACAAGGTTTCTGCTTGGCACCTGTATTTCATTTTCATGCAGATATAGCGGACCTTGCTCTTTCAGGTTGTTTGATAATGTGACTTTCCATAAATAAAAGAAGCAAGAACAAATTCCCCTTTACCTTGATTTCCACAAAGATAAATGTTACTCTCGCCCCAAGAAATATAATCACAAAAATTAAAGGCTGTTTTTCCTACACTAACCATAGCAACTAAATCTCAATTTTATACTGAAGAACAAGTCCTGTTCTAGAAATAAATTGAATTCACAATAAATATTGCAGTCTGCTCAGAGTTCCAATGTGAGCACATGGTAGAAAAAGCCTAGAGACAGTGTTTTTAAAACCGTCAGGAAAGTTGGATTTTAAGAAAGAGCCATATCTGATTCAAAACATCAACAAGAATTGAGCCCCTCCCTCTATTGTATTTTAAGTGTGATATCTCATTTAATTTTCATGAATATCCTTTGTAGTAAATGCTTACCTTTTCCCATTCACAGAAGTAGAACTCACAGCTCTAGGGATTAAGTAACTTATTCAAGGCCACAGTTGTAAATAGTGAAGCAAAATGCAAACGCAGGTCTCTCTGGCCCACATTAGTCCATGCAGCATTCATTACACCACATCAAGGGGATGCTTCTCTGGAAATAATACGAACTTCAAGTGGTATGCTCAAAACATAACTGAAAAGGGCTATTAACTGAACATGTCTGTAAGAAAACTGCAAATAGTTCTCTACATCTTTTCCCCCAAAATACATTTCATGTAATGATCTGTAATACATCCTTATCACTGGAAAGCCTGTTGATAAGTATCCTCGCAAGAGACACAAAAGTCAACCAGAGACTCAAGGCGCAGGTGAATTAAAATTTTATAAACTACAGCATGCCATCGGGTTTGAAAGAAATGACTGCAAACACCCTGAAGTTTTCTAGTTTGGCTAAGAATTCCTTTTACACTGAGCTGGTCAGTGGAGTGGTCAAAGCAAAGGGGAGATTAGGGATTAACCTTTAAGAAGGGCAATTTTTTAACCTTCTTAGTATTGGCAGGACAATGAAATGTCATCTCTGGGAGAAGACAAGTCCAAATACAATGGAGTGTTATCAAAATGTAGTCACTATCTTTGCCCCAAGGAAGAATTAGCCCCTAGAGAATGGCCATAGCTCAAAGTGTGGAATCCTCAGCACCCAGATTCAGGTTCCTGGGAGCTATCCAGGGTACTGACAGATTGTATTACTCGGTGATCCAGTGGACCAAGGCCTGACCCTGTTTTTACCCTTGTACCACATAAACCTCTTCATTTCACCCTAAATCTACTGCTGCTTATAACCTCAATTACTTTCCAAGCTGCTCTGTTTCCTAGCACAGTGTATAATTCTAAATTCTCAATTTGGCCTTCCAGTGGACATTCCAATAGGTTGAAAAAATAGTGAAGTCATACTAAGTGCAAGTGTCTATTTTTTTTCTGGTACTGGGGTTTGAACCCAGGCCTTCTTCAGTGAACTACACACTCAGATCTTTTTTATTCTTAATTTGGGTCTTACTAAATTGCTATCTCGCTCAGGCTGGGCTCAAACTTGTGATCCTCCTGCCTTAGGCTCCCCGAGTGCAGGGATTATAGGTATGTGGCACCATACTTGGCTGAAAATAACATTTTAACACCTTAAATGTTTAGAAAAAATAAACTACTAGCTTAAACAAAAAACTGTAGGGAAACTATGGAAAAGAACCTGGAAATGTAGCATGGAATTAGTTAATTTAAAATGCTGATTTCAAAGATAAGGACTTTTGACTTTGCATAGACAGTTTCAACATTACAAAGATAATTAGTAGATCCTGATGTGGCAAAAATAATGTTAGAAAAATAAACATGGAAATACGTTGCCAATGTGTTAGATTCAGAAGATTCCAGTGGGAGGCAGACAATACAAAGAAGGAGTTAAGAGTTGGAATAACAAACTCCACTGAAAATCACTTGTCAGAAAATTAGAATTTTAGGGAAATAGATTTTTTTCAAGAACTCAAAGTTACATTTGATTCTACTCTTTACAAAAAGTATACAAGCATACTACTGGGTTGTAATATGCACTGTGATAGGAATACTAATCCAAATACTAATCGATTTGTAAATCCAAAAAGCATGGCCCTCTGCTGTGTCCCATGCCTTTATTGCTGGTATGTTTTCTTCACCTCCAAACTGCTTTCCATTTTTGCTTAAAAGAATCTGACCCATTTACCACTAAATGTTTGTCACTATTCTTTTGCAGCATTCACCACACCAAACACATAATTTGTGGCTCAATATTATAAATTTTTGGTGCATGTTTTCTTTCTTCTGTCCAGAAGCCCATACAGTGGTTTCTCTCAAAGTCTGCTGCCTCCATCTTCCATAAATGAACAGAAAAAGAGGACCTTGGACCAAGAATCAGAGGTCTGAACTACAGTCCAGGTCCCGTTATCTAGAAATGACACCCTGGGAATTCCATGGTGCTGATGACTACGTACCATAAGGCAGTTGCCAGGTGTGGTATATTCTATGTCTTCGTGTATACTTTAAAGGGCTAACCAAGCTCACTTATCCGCTATGTAGTATGCAGCAATGCAAGCCAATACTGGTTTAGAAATCTTTTGATTTAGCCATAAACATTGCCACACTTTCAGCACCTTCTGGGCATAGCTGCTACTCTCCACCTGCCTTTGTCGTCAGGTTCTCTTTGAGAGTTGCTTTCTGGCCTAAGCTAAATTCTTCCATAGAAGCAGCCACTATTTCCTAGCATTCTGCACGCTACTAAATGCACGCATTCTGCACTCAACTAACTGCACGCTATCAAAGACACTAACCCTTATTTTTGGAATCAAACAGAGACATCAGTTCTAATGGCTGTTGGCTGTGGCTGTGCATTCGATCTGCAACCTCTGAGCATCAGCTTTCTCATCCATTAAAGAGCATGATGAGACTTACCCCACAGCGCTGTAGGATAGAGTGAAAGAAGGATCCAAAGCACTTAGCAGGGCCTGTGCAGTGGAAGCATTTTATCAAGCATGAACGGTGGTGGCTATGCACTAATGATGATAAATCATTTCTGTTTTTATGGAATAGGCCTGGGAAGGCCAGTTTTTCCGTAGTCTGAAACACTTCAAATTCTGTCTCTCCTCTTGTCTTCCTCCTTGTGTGTGAATTCATTTTTTATCACAGCTCTGTATCTTTTCTCCATCTTTACCTCATCTTAGATCCTGTCCTTGCCATGAGTTACTGCCCAGGTGGAACCAACTGTGACCAGCCTTGCCACTCCCTGCTGAAGTTAAACAAAGACATTTCAGAAAACTCTTGGGGATATTCTCTTCACAAGGGACACTTTTGCTCACACATTTCAAAGATGTGGGTCAAACAGGACAAAATATTTGGGAGAAGCAGAGTTTAATCTCAGCTCAAAACATGTATAAAGTGAGAGGTGACTGTATTGTTTCCCCCTTCATTGTCCTTATTTTCAGTCCATGGACTGTCCCCCTAGGATGTCTCATACCTATCAACAATGTCACAGTGCTCACCGAAATTACTGAAGGTCTCTGGTCAGCCTGGAATTGGCCAGTGGTTTTGAAAAGCTCGAACCATCCAGAAAGACAGTTTTCATACTATTCTTCACATGGAGAGAAGGGAGACCCAGAGTTTTACAATGTGAATTAAACCAAAGTGAAATAACTTGGGCTACTTTTAATAAACTAAGCACATGCAGCTGGGGTCAATATGATACCCCCCCCCCCAAATAATGAACATGTTGAACTCTGCTTTGGAAAGAAAGCACTTGGAATATTTCATTAGGAGGAGGAGAGTAGATTTAAATCATCATGTTTTCAGAGAACCATTTCCCATGCTTGGAAGCATGGTATAAATAATACTTTTAAAATGCTATATTTCTTACAATGCTATGGTTTCCCCCAATATATTACATGAATGTAAACAAGATGCCTGTCAAGCACAGCTCTAACGTATTGCTTACCACAGCAAACTTATAATGTGCGCCTATTACTCTGGGTCCTCTTAATGAAAGAAACTAAGGACACTGCATAAATTCTTCAGCACATGTTTCACTTCCCCAGCGGCCTTGTGCTGTGGAGCCTCATGCTAATAAGAGGTGAAGCTAACAAGCAGCTAAAACCAGTGGAGCAAATGGGCCGTTTGAATGTATATAAACATACTGGCATTCACAGAGAAAGGAGCTCTTTGGGGAGAACTAAATGGATCCCTAGACAGACATATTTTAGGTTAATATTCCATGTATTTTTCTACATGCTAACCATTTCAGTTCTGCTCCATTGAAAAAAAACACACCGTTGGAGACCAAAAGAATCAGCAAGCAATTATCTCCTGGGCTCATACACTAGACACAATTATTTTTAAGGAGAGGGAAAGGACAGCCACATGAATTTCACCAACTCTCTTTGATCATTTTAGAACCACCCTTAGATTCCAGTATCTGCAGGTGGCAGCGAAAGAAATAAAAGATGGCACTGCTTATTCTAAATAAAGCACCTGGCAGCTCCTATGGATTCAGGAGGTCTGGATTGACTGATATAATGGGGATCAGATTGGAATTGTAGTTCCTGCTCCCCCAGACACACAATATCAGCAGGGTATGCAGTTCTTGTTGACTGAGATCAAACCTATTGGGCAGTGACTCCTGGTATAGATTCGGGATGAAGAAATGGCTGGTCCCTTAGCTCAACTTACCCAGGTATTTGTCCAAGCAGAGGACAGCCCTAATCTATCCAAGCTGGACTTCACTGATCTGCTCACCTCCTATGCATGCCACAGCGTCCATTGGTTAGCCCCGCAGGCAACATGGTTGCAGTGGACAGAACGCCTTGAAAATGGAATTTGTGGACAGTCAAAGCAAGCTTGGTATGAAAGGAATACCTGTGACCCTAAAATGCAATACATTAGGAACAATTCAAGAGCAGCTCTTTCCTGGAAGGGAGGAGATTAAGGACAGGCTATTCTTTAAAAAGAAAAAAAAGATGACCTATTGCGCTTAGAGACTACTAGATGTGATCCTTAGGGTACATCCTACTCTGGTCTAGGAGGGTGCTAGAGCTCTCATTCCTTCAGCACTGATTATTCTTTAGTATGGCAGCAAACTTCAGAGAACTCTGTCCTTTAGCATGTAGCCTGCTTTATACCTCAGGATTCAGGAAACCAGTCTGATCTTGGCGTGGCATATGCAGGCAGTCAACTCTGGTCTGAACAGGTTCCAAAAGAACTCTGCTCCAACTCCACTGGGGACTGGTCAATTATGGCGGAGCAGCATTCAAGCTCAAAGGCATAGTTATCTGGGCCAAATTCAGCTGGACACGTAGCTGCTGCCATGTCAGCGTCTGCCTGTCCCAAAGCTCCAGAATGCCGTTCGGCTCTTCTCTCCCTCCTGTCATTTGCACCCAGGCTAATGTGGCTGCTTAGAGAAGTAGAAGAAGTTCGTTTGTTTGTCACATTTTGCTTCTTTCCCTCCCTCATCCACATCCACAAGACAACCAACGAGAAAGTAAAGTCTCTTTCAGTATTTCATGTTTTCTTTTTGTAACCTATGTCGAACGGGGGAAATGTTTCATTACATTTATTCAGCGGCTTCCAAAGGAGCAAAGTATAATCTGCTTGACTTTGTAGAACTCATTCCCTACGGGAATGAGTACGTTATTTAGAATAAAAGTCCATGGAAGATATGTGGTAGGCATCTTCCCAATAAAATTGTTATTCAGTTTTTGCTAGTATTTCTTTGAGGAACAGACGGTGAATGGCAAAGAATAAGTGGCACAGAATCTCCTTTGCTAATATGCCAACATGTAAAGAAAAGCCCAGGTCTGCTATGGACTCAAACCTTCACGGTTTCCCAATCTAATATTTAAAAATAAGTTTTAATGGCGAGTGGCTGCCTCGTACTGGGCAACCATTTTCCACATGGATTTCCAGTTTCAGATCTCCTTAGCAATGACCTCAGCTTGACTTCCCATCTCAGCGTACACATCCAACCTCAAGTGCAACGTCTCCAGCGAACCCCAGGTTGTGCTTGTTTTGCTTTCTAAAGCAATGTGGAATCAGACCATGATAATGGTAATTATTATATTAATAAAGCTACTGTTCCCTGGAGATGTGGCTTTGTGGTCTCTAAAGAGGCTTCTACCCTAGCCAAGGAGCAGATAAAATTCTTTTCAAGTGTTGTTTTTCAACGGTTTTGTGGCAAAGAACAGCAGAATGTCATCAGAAGGAAATAAGAATTAAAGGGGAAGGGAAATTTGAAGAAAAATATAAACTGGGATTCCTTTCCAGTGGCATGCTGAGCAGAGGCTGTAAAGCCCTGCTGGAAATGAGATAGGAGGGGCCTCACTATCCACATAGCTTCAGGAGCCCTCTGCAGATGAATTCCCCAAGTCTGTGGCCAAAGAAGGCAACAGAAAAACTTACACAAACTCTTTCCATAGTATCATCAGGGCACAATCACGTGTCCTACAGAACAGATACTTCCTACACACATACCCCATATGAGCTCCCACCATGATAATAAGCATACTGTATACTTACTGTTCCCAAGGGCTTCAGGGGAATAAAGTGAAAGAGGAACAGAGGTTCAAAACTAGTGTGGAGTTAGAAGTATCTGGAGAATATTCATAGAACAGAATTAAAATATTAAAAACTTACTTTAACATTAGGGAAAAACTTTGTGATAATAATTTGCCTTCCCTTGCTCTGAATATCCTAATATAATTGACACATTGATTGGAAGTGGTGGTTTTAACACACTTCACCAGTAGGGTTCTGCTTACCTCTGACTTTAAGTAGACTTACTGAGGCATCCCACACTATGCCCAAAGGAGTAGTTGTGCTCTATCCACCTACTGCTGTTCTCTCTCTCTCTCTCTTCATTTTTCAAGCATTGATTAAAAGCTTCAGTAAGTAAATTTAAAAAGTTCTGGGTGATTCCAACTTGGTAAGACCTGGCAGTCTGGAGCAGGATGAACCCAGCCTGCAGTCTGAGAAGCACCAGTTTGGTGGAAAGACCGACCTCTGACTTTGCATCATTTAGCTCAAGAGTGACCAGCAACAAAATTCAGAGTCAACTGCCCAGAAGCAGTTTTCTTTACACTTTTTTTTAATTGTTGAAGCTCCTCTGGGGAATCTAATACACAGGCAAAGCTGGAATCTCTTTTACAGAGCAAGGCCGCTGAGCCTCAGCATCCTCTGTCTCTAGATAGAACATGGTTTCTTCTCCACTGCTCTGACTTTTTAGAGGTTAGCAAGGCACTTTCCCTGGTGGCAGTGGTAAACACCAACTAAAACAAAGTCCCACACTCACAGAGTTTACATTCTTGACAGATTACAACAATACTTAAGAGTACTGGGAGAACTTTTGCCTGGTGTGGTAGTACATACCTGCAAGCCCAGAGCTGGGGAGGAGCCTTGGCTACAAAGTGAGTTCAAGGCCAGTCTAAACTACAAAGTGAGACCCTGTCTCAGAACGCCAAAAACAAACCAAAATGACTTGGAGAATCTCAATCTAAAGAAACTATTTTTACTTGGTGACAGAAAGTTCATCTTCAATGCCAGGCTAAGTTTTCAGTAGTGAATGTTTTAAAAAAGTCCTCATGTAGTTTTTTAAAAAAGAAATTTGCCATATTTCCATTTTTAAAAAGAGTTTAACATGAGGAAATCTTAGAGACTAATCACTCTATAAGTAAAAAGAGTCCTTACTGTCCAGGGAGTTTAATTTAATCAACCTCTTCTCCAAGCCTATAAAAGTTTTTCTTTCACTTGTTTCAACCTGAAAGTAGTTTCCTTTAAAGGAAGATAAACTCACAATCTAGAGGTAAATAATTCCTTTTATGCACTCTCAGATGGGAGTCAGTAATTTTTTACAAAGAGCACTCTTACGAATTTTCCTTTCAAATAAAAAAACTAAATAAAACAACGACAAAGCACAGTTCAGATTCTTCCCCTTGCTACTGTTCTATTCAAAACCTGAATTGCTGTTGCATCTTGGTCCATAGATCCGTGGATAGGGCCTACCAGAGAATAGTTCAGAACTACTGATTTTATACCCAAGTACCCCAAGATATTATATGTACTTAGCATATGGAGCACAGAAGGGAAAAGAACATGGAAAAATTTTAGCTGTGCTAACCAAGGATAGATCAGGCTTTTTGTTTCAAGACTTCACAACAGAGTCTTAGGACAAGGATGTGAATTCCACAGTGGGATGATCAGTTGAAAACTCTGTGGGACTTCTTAAATGAACACAGAACCCACAGGTCCCAGCAGGTGGTCAAGTCTGATATTCATGTCATTAACATTTTGCATGTGGAGTTTCCATTAGGACATGCTTACTACATGATGGACAATCTTTGTGTGTATTTGCAGATGTGCTGTGCGTGGCCGTCAAACCTGTGTGGAGAGGATAATTCCCAGCAATTTCTCTACCTGATTTTTGCTGAAGTTCATGTCCAATCAAAGTGCAGAGTGCAGCGAATAAGTGAGTTGCTTTGACAGGAAATTCCAACAGCAATTTTAATTCTGATCAGGCTTCAGGAAGTGGAGAGAATAAAATCACATCAGTTATACTGACAGGAAGTTTTAAATCACATGGCAAACAGATGCTGCCAAAAGATGTGCCTGCCAGCTTTGTTAAGGAGCCCGGTATTTTGGTGTGACCAAAATTTTACACCAAAAAGTTATAGGCTGACATCACTCCATAATTGCATGTTATCTCTCTACAAGGGTAAAGAAAAATGACATAGTACTGAAAGCATATCATTACTATGAAAAATAATCATCATTCTACTGTAAAGGTTTGGAATGCATTTTAGAAAAAAATAGGCGCACGCACATACACTTCTGCACAAAAAGCAGATTTGTTTGACAATTAAATCATGACCATCCACTCCTGATGAAATCTTGTTTAATCAACACTCGGAGATGACTACTCCTTCCCTCTTGGGACAAAAGGGCTGAATGATTCTTTCCTGCCCTCTAGACCTTCTGCCGAAAAGACTCTTTCCCTTTATGGTGTGTGTCTCAATACTTTTTAATCTGGGTTCCCAAGAAAGACTTCCCTACACTGATCCTGCCCAACAGAGAGCAAGTGAAACAGTCAGCTACCCCATTTGGGGGAGAGAGAGAGGTGACTTTCTACCTGGGACACCAGGCAGGCTCCCCACTTCAAAAGAGTTTTCACTCAGAGTTACTCTAGACAAATTATAAATTCACTTTCCTAGGATTTACAAAGCGGCTTTCTATAAAGTTCAAAGGGACTCAGACCTTTCCCTGCTTTGTTGCCTTTTCCTGCTTCCTGCTTAGGAACCTGGGGAGAGATGTTAATGACTAGGTGCTCATAAACAGCCCGCAGAAGAGGTTATAACTCAAATTCTCCTTTTCCTCACCCAATTAAAGGCTACCCTTTTTTCCTAAAATTCCACGGGCTTTGGTATATTTTTCCCTTCTTAACTGATCAAGTCCCAGTTTATCAATTTTCCTTCAGAAACTGGACAGAAATTTTCCACGTGGCCCCTAAAATTTAGAAATAATGACACCAAAACCACGTAAGACCCCACTTTCTGAGTAACTTTCACTTGGTCGGTATGTTGTACCAATGTGGCCACTGAGTCTGGTATTATTTATTAATATTTGACATATGTTACATTTTAGAAAGTTAAAGACATGTCCTTCAGTGGGATCCAGAATAAACTTTACTTTTGAGCATTTGCGTGATTGTAAATAAAGCATAAACAGAACTGACAAGAGAGATCGCACAAAGATTGACATTCTAGGTGCTTGGAGAGTAGGAATATTATGTTAGTGCCACTTGTAATTCCCCAAACAGAATGAAATAATATGCAACTTGCTTTCTTAATTCTCTGCTTTGCGGAGCTTGTTTGCAGGCAGTACGGTTTAGTAGAAAATACACAGAAAGTCTGAGTCAAGACTACTGAGCTGGGGGTGAACCCAGTTCCAAATGTCCGGCTGTTGCTTAACTTTAGGTCAATTTCTTATTCTTTCTTTGTCAGCTATTTTATCTGAAAATGAGAAATATAGAACTTAACTCATAAGGTTGCAGAGAAGATTGAGTGAAGCGTTGGATTTTAAAACTGAAGCCTAAGACTTGATGTCTAGCAGATACATAAGAAACAACAGGAGACGTAATCATACTTATTAATTTTGGTGTTAATGTTAATAATCTTCACCAGTTTACCATTTTGTCTCATGTTTTGCTATGATGTTTAAAACTCTATCAAGCTAGAGAGTCTGTTATGGTTTGTGTCTGGGTGTCCCCTCAAAGCCCTATGCAGTCATGGGGTGGGCTTTCAGAGTTTATGATTGATCCATGATCCAATGCTGGGATTATCGGTGTGAGTGCTATACCCGCCCTGGGGCAGATAGTTTGCATATATAAGGGAGAGAAAGAGTCTGCTTGCCACAATTCCTCCCTTTTACTCTTGTTGCTTTACTGTGTACCACTGCCATGAACGGTTGCCCTCTGCCATGTGCCACCTTGCCTCGGAGCCAGCCTTGTATGGAATGAAACCTCCAAAGACTGTGCGCTAAATAAACCTTTCCTTTCTTAATTCTGGGCATCAGGTTTTTTTGTCTCAGCAATGAGAAAAAAGTAACCAAGACAGAGTCCATGAAGACCACCTCTCCTTGGTTAAACTGACACTAGTTTAGGGTCTAGGGCACAGACTTTGACACTGGACAAGACTCCTTAGATGCAGCAGAGGTCTACATCCTTTACCTAACTCTATCTGGAGCTGCCTGCACGAACAGCAAGCTCCCATAATCAAGCTACTGCCAATCCTTGCTGCTCAGCGGTGGCACAAGTTCTGCTATGATGAACCTAGCACCAAGACTACAAGCTGTCAGGGCCAAAGCTAAGAGAGGACCTTTTGTAGGCTCTTCTCTCAGACAGCTTCTTCATGTTCTGGATTTTAAACATCCCACAAAGCTCATACCTTGAAGCTCTGTTGCCCAGTGTAGCAGTGCTCAGAGGGGAGTTTGGGTTATGGAGGCTCTGAGTTCATGGATAGATCAGTTCACAGATGGGTTCATAATTAATGGGTGTGACAGCTCACTTATTAGGAAAATGAGCCCTTAAGCAACTTTCTTCTGCCACAGCCTTTTGCCGGGGCATTCCGCCCTGCAACAGGCCTAAAATCAACGGGGCCAAATGACCATGAGATGAAAGCTCTAACACTGTGAGCTAACATAAAGGTTTCCTTCTTGAAGTTGACTTTTTTTGCCTGATGCTAACATACTTCCCTGAAAAGGAAAGGGTGGCCAAAATGATTCTTCTCATCTTGCTCTCAGTTTGACCCTGAACTTTAATTTCAAGCCATAACTGGCATAGGATCAGACTCTCACACTGCTGCTAACGGGATGAATCAGTGATGAGGTGCTCGCCACCTGGATTTAGAAAGAAGACACTTTCCTTTATATCCCATGGTGCAGTGCAGTGGACGGATGTATGTCCCTCTCCCCCAACTCCACAAGTTGAAATCCTGACCCCCAGGGTAATGGTGTTACGAACTCAGGTCTTTGGAAGGTGATTCATTCATGAGAAAGAAAGTGGAGTTTTTATGAATGGCACTGGTGCCCTTATAAAAGACTTCTGAGAGATCCCGCTTCTAAAGGACACTGTTTGTGAACAC
Source organism: Dinomys branickii (assembly GCA_004027595.1). NCBI lineage: Eukaryota > Metazoa > Chordata > Mammalia > Rodentia > Dinomyidae > Dinomys > Dinomys branickii. Next base: position 131,056 of record PVLD010002381.1, on the reverse strand, counting down.
ACAGCAGGACCTCACCAGATACTTAATTTAGGAGCTGCTTGATCTTGGTTATTTCAGCCTAAAAATCAGTGTGTAACAAACTTCTGTTGCTTATGTGTGTGTGACCTGGTCTACTACAGCAGTTCAATGGACTAAGGCAGCTAATAGTTTTCATTCTGCAAGGGTACTAGGTCTGGTAGATGAAGGAGGGGCAGGTATTTACACTGTCACATGGTGGTTGTATAATACCAACATAATAAATAGCTAGCAAATTCCTTCATAAGTAATAGCAGGAGACAAAACCCAAGGCTTTATTATAAATTTTGTATTGTTTGGGAAATAGTTTCCCACTAAGAAACCAAGTAAATTTTTATTTCATGCTGAAATGTCTACCTCAATCTTTCACAGAGCAAACTGCTTCAAGAGTTTGCAAACACAATTCTCCAAGTCACACCCTAGGCAGCACACTGCTGTTTCATTTAATATTTTGGATTCCGGTTCTTTCCCCTCAGCTTTGTTTGACATCTGCCTATAGTAGCCTTGACAGCTCAAAGAAACAAATCCCTCAAGTCTGCCTCACTATTTCTTAGTGCATCCTAGATCTTTAGGCTCGTACCACCAGCAAGTAGTCCTGTACACTTGTTAAGCAGTCCTATACATTTGGTAGTTGATCTCCAGGGAGTCCCAGCAATACAATGGACCCCAGACAGACAAAAGCAGGGAATCTGGCACATATGCTCAGCTCAGCAGTCACTATAAGGCCCAAATAACATCTCCTGCTATACTGAACTTTAAGGACATTATTGGCAATGATATTTTGTATTTGTCATTTTTATTTTCTTAAACAAAAGGTCGAGATATTTATAAACCAAATTGTAGGACATACAATGGGCCTCTTTCATGCAGGACCCTTGGTATTTCTGCCAAAGAGACATCATATAAGATGGAGAAAATTTTAACTCCATCTAAAATCCTAGAGGAAAATCAAGAAATCTATGAACAAGACCTTGGGGTCACAAGTACAGATCAGAGCACTCTCTTTTATGTTTTTCAAATTATCTTCATAACAGTTGATTTTTTCCCTTGGCTTCTCAATATCACAGCCTTTCAGGATGAATAGATGTATATTTCTTTGGAAAATACTTTATGAGGAGAGTACTCCAAAACATACTTGTGTTCAGTAGCTAAAACCTGGAATTTTTTCCAGCTCACACTTATCCTAACCCAGGCTTATTGTGCTCAAATATATAAAAAGTTATTAAGAAACTAGGGGCAAAACTAATTTAAGAAATGTTATATGAGGCAATTTGCAATTGAGTTGTTACTTTCTAGTAAAGGGTGGCATTTTTTTTTTAGAGGATACAGAGCCTGAGCAAAAATATTAAAAGCAAGTGACAGCTTTTAATTCTTTTTCATCTGTGAGATAGGGTTTGTATCACTCATATCATAACAATCATTACTACTAGAAAGAAATCTTACAATAAAAACTTTTATAAAAAGCCAATTTTACCACAGCCTATGACTAAGGCGTACCATCCACAGGGACAATAACAGCCAGTGGAAAACAGTTTAAACTGGAGGGTCACCGAGGAAAAGGTACGACTGAGAAAGACATGTAAATGGATAAAGAAAAATGCATAAAGGACCAGTGAGGGGTGAGGAAAAAATTAACTTCAAATTCTGAAAACAGGCAGCAGAGCAAATAGACACCCTCGAACCCCCCGTGGATCCCACATCCCTCCCCAGCTCGTTACCCCACACATTAGTGTACATTCTCAAAGAGATTAACTACCTAAGAACACAGAAAGAAATCTCTCCACACTACCCACTTCATCCGAACCCAGATGCCCAGAAAAACTTACAAAATCCAAAGTGGACAGAAGGTAGAAGAGAAGGCTATTTTCCTCTCTGTTTGCGTACCTTACTCTACCACTGACTTTCCTTTGTTACTCTTTGGCCAAATGCAAAACAGTCAAACAAGCTTTCCTAAACAGCTATTTCCTTCTCAAACCCGTCAGCTGTATCAGTTTGCGAGGGCTGTCATAATAGAGGAGCATGGGGTGAGGGGCTCAGAAATTTACTTCTGCACAGTTCTGGAGACTAGAACTCCAAGTCAAGATGTTGGGAGGGTGCTTTGTGAGACCTCTCTCTTACCACCTGTGTTGGTTTGGGGTTTTTTTGCAAGGGGAACAATATAATACAGGACACATATTTTATAAGATTATTTATAATAGTCACCCAAAGAATCATATACAAGAGGGTGCAGGGAATCTGTCCACACACTAAAGACCAAAGAATCCATCTGAGGGCCTGGATCCCATGGAAATGTCCTGCATGAGTCCAGCTGAAGACCTAACAATGCCTCCCACAAATCCAACTGGAGGTCTAGAGCTCATGACAACATCTCATGCAGACCTGTTTCACGGGTCTGTGCTGGGAAGGCTGAAAGGTCTGTGATGGAATCTAGAAAGTCTGTGCCCATGGGATGAAGGATCTGTGCTAGCGGACTGAGGGATCCACACTGGAGCCAGGAAGTGACACACAAAGTAACAACCAGAGCTCTCCCGAAAGTTACCACAGCCATCCTCAGCAATAGTGAGTTCCCAAGCTCCTCCAATAGTCAGGACAGCTGAGTTCCCATCAGGAAAGCCAATGTGACAAGCTTCTCCAGGAGACTAAGCAGTGTGCCATCTTCCCCTCTGGAGCCAGAAAGCAAGACTCAGAGTGGGGACCAGAGCTCCCCCAAAATGAACAAAAGTCATTCTCAGTGACAACAAGGTCCAGAACTCCTTGGAGGATAAAAACAGCCAAGTTCATCAGGAAAGCCAGCATGACGAGCTCCTCTGCAAGAATGAACAGCTGCTTACAGCTTCTCAACAGCTTCCAACAGGCTCCCAACAGCCTCTACCAGCTCCCAACAGCCTAACTTCTTCTTCTCCACTTCTGCCTCTTATGCTGCTGGCAACAGTCCTCACGTGGGCCTCCCACACCCAGCACCATGCAGCTGGCTGCTACAAGTTGACCCCCAGTTGTCAGTCCACCACACCACCTCTACTTGTGTAGGTGCTACTTGTGTCTTTATATAATCTTCCCTCTGCATGCAGCCAGGTTCCCTCTTCTTATAAAGAAACTAGCCACAGTGGATTAGTGCTCACCCTAATGACCTGATGTTAACAATCTCCATAAAGAGTCTTTTAATACAGTGGCCTTCTGAAGCACTGGAGGTTAGGACTTCAACACATGGATGGGGAGACACTTTCAGCCCCTCATAGTGAAAAGTGTGTACAGGTAGAATTTCTATTACATCATAGAAGTTGCCAGAAGTTATGCTCAGGTAGAGTTTTCCTAAACCAGCAATTCCAAAGTCATCATGCCCAGACCAGCAGCATTAACTTCACTGAAAATGTTTTAAAAGTGCAAAATTTTAGGACTCACCCCAAACCTAAAACAGAAATTGAGAGTGGAGGCCAAGTAACTGATTTATATTTTAACATAACATTTAGATGACTCTGCTGCATGCTAAGTTTGAAAACCACTGGAACTAACCAACTGGTTATTCTAACACACTAAGAAGTAGTGTAAACAGAATACTTTGGTAGATTATTTTACAAAGCAAATTCTTCAAAATGGTGAATAAAAGCTAATTTTTGAATTCTGAAAATTAGAATTTTAATACTAGTTTTTTGGTATAAGACATAGTAGGAATTTACTTCATTATATCTGATATGTTGATAATTATTTTAAAGTATAAATACAAATACAGGTATATGTGGTGTGTGTATGACTAACCTACATTTTTACCTTATTATTGTACAAGGTTCACTAGGTGTTGTCTCCTATGATCTATTTCACCTTCTTCAGGTTGAATCCCAGTTGCAGCTCCCTCCAAATACTTCTAAGCATTTCTCATTTTTTATTAGTACATGTTTGTGAGATGGAACATTTACGTTCATCTTGAGAAACTGGCTCATATATACACGGCACTGTGATCACATTTACTCCCCTGCCCATCCCCCCCTCCCCCTCATACCAAATTGAATGCCCATCAAAACCCTTGCATCACGTTACCTCAGAATTACCAAAATTACTGACGTCAGTGGAGCGCCTTTCAGATTTTCCCTCTTACATTCTAGAATTACAAATAAGTCCCACGGAGAAGACAGATGATTTTCTGGCAATTCTGTGCCCAGGAATAGAAAAATTACGTGTAGCAGGTACTAAGTCATGTTGTGATTGCTGTTGTTTTAGTCCCAATATTTCAGCAGCAAATAACGAAACATAAGAAACTCACAGGTGGCCTGCTGGAATGAATTGTATTCCTTTTGCAGACAACTGAATCCTTGGCAATTTTTTCTTCCCTAAGAAAAATCACATTTTTGCAAATTACTCATACACAATACATCCACACTCACAGTCCCATCGCACTCCTGGGTGTCTCTGGAGGACAACGGCAGGACCTCTTTATGTTTTATTTTGTTTGGGGGATGGATTATTTTGTCTTTTTGAGGCAGGGTCTCACTATGCAGTTCAAGCTGGCCTGAGCTCATTTTGTAGCCAAGGTTGGCCTCAAACTCCCAATGATCCTTCTGCCTCAGCCTCCCTACTGCTGGGATTACAGGTGTGCACTGCCATGCCTAGTTTTGGACCTCTATATTTTTATATCACTTAATAGAGATGAGAATTTACATCTTTTGTGAGCTACCAATATAAGGAGTCTTACTCTAGATTTATTTTTCATTTCAGAAATATTCAATAATCTAAATGATAGGTATTGTACTTGATTAAATTTAGAATAGTAAAGTTTTCTGAGCAAGTCCCACCTAAGTGAGGGTGGAACATTCTGTAACCATGTCAGCATGGAGGTCAAGTTAGGGTCCCTGGATCGTCATGCTCATTGAGGGCTGAGCTATGGAGATTTATCATGTGGGATGGCAGCTTTCTAGATCTCAACAGGTCATGGATGGGCAACTTTGAAAGTTAAAGCGATGGAAACTCTGCTGATAATGGGGCACCTGGACCCATTCTTAATTCTAAAGGGAATATCAGAGGGCTTGCAGACCCTGAAACAAGAACTCTCATTCTTAACGTGCCCAGTCTTACACTCCATGTAGACCTCATCAGAAACAGAGGGTAGCATTAACTCCTCTCCGTAAAGAGCTGTGTGAGTAATTCTTCTCAATGTTTGAAATACATGGCCTCATAGTATTCAGCAATGAATGTATCAAGAAATTGGTAACACTATTCCAGCTCAGATGGAGGGGTGACAGGAGGTGGTGACAGGTAACGTAGATGCCATAGTGAGGGGGTGTCATAAAACCATTTGGAGACAGTTTAAGTAAGTGAGAAAGGATAAGTAAGAAGAACTTCAGGGCATTGGATAAGGGCTTATATGAATGGGAAGGTGGAGTTGGATAGAGGAGGTGGATGGGAGGAAGGGCAAGAAGAGCAGACAGAGAGGATATTTCAGAAAGAAGAACTGTAGCAAAAAGCAGGGTCCAGGGAATGAAATCATTATCAGAATCTCCTTTGATTAGAGAGGTGACCCTCAATCCCGGTAGTCTGGATAGGTTTTAAGACCCTACACCAGATGAATTCAATCAGAATCCCTAGTGCTGGAGTCCAGATGTTTGTATATTTTTAAGTTCTCCGTGTGTTCCTAGCTTGCAGCCAGGGTTCCGAACCACTAGGCCAGGACACCCTGTCTGAGACTGGCTTGTAGATGTCACAGAAGGAGGGTAGGCTATGCCGATAAGCCATTCTGCACTTAGCTAAAAGTCTTGGACAGGGGCTAGGGATATAGCTCAGTGGAATAAGCACCTGCCTAGCAAGCGCAGGGTCCTGAGTTCAACCCCCAGTACCACCAAATAAAAGTCTTGGACAGCTTTCAGGCAGGAGTGACATGAAATTGTCCTTTTCAAATCATTCCTTGTTGTGGAAAGTCAGTCTGTCATATATATTTAGCATATCCAGATTGAGTAAAGAGAAACAGGGCTGTAACTCTCGCCCATGTCTAGTTGCCATGGAAACAAAACACCATCACTCATAAAGGGCCTGCTTCTACCTGTTTTGTGATTACTGGTGCTCGCTTCTCCAGTCCTTCGGAGGAATCTGATGTATCTTCATTTTTTTTTTTTTTTTTTTTGCCTGTTGTGTATCTGTTACCTAGAGTTTCCTCACCCTTTCCCCGGCTTTGTCTCCTTGGCAAAGGTTTGTCCAGACAGACAGAGCTGGTCCATTTATTAATGTCAAAATACTTGGAGAAAAACTCTTGCCTTCTAAGGGAGATTGGCTGTCTTGGGGAAGCAGTTTAAGTCAAGAAGTATTAGCTGTGAATCCTGCCTTGGCTATATGCCAGCAAATTAAATGCTCTGAGCCTTAGTTTCTTTGTAAAATGTGGAATACACAAATCCATCCAGCATACGAGTGAGGGTTACAGAGAAAGTCTGTGGGCAGCAGGTCACACTGAACAATTGATGGGAGTCCAGGAAAGGGTAACTATCCATGTCACTGAACTCTTTTTTTTTTTTTTGTCGTTTTCAGATAAGATCTCACTATCCAGTTCAGGCTGGCCTTGAGCTCACTCTGCAGTGAGGAAATTGGGGTCACAGAAACAAGGCTGGTCTGGAACTTGCAATGATCCTCTTGCCTCAGCCTCCTGAGTGCTGGGATTACAGGCATGTGCCACCACACCCGGCGTAATGTCACTCAATTCTTAAAAGTAGGTTTTATAATATGATCTGTGGTAACACTTTTCTTTCAGAGAGATTTTCCTCTTACAAATGTAAGGACAAAAATGAAGTAGAGGCATAATTTTTTTTTACAGGCTGTTCTTTTCATTGTAATTTTTGGAAGAGATATCACTACCTAAAGTGATTTCAGTTTTAAGAAGCTAAGATCAATTCACAATAAGGATTCTAAAACAACATGCCACTCAGATCTGAAGAAAAGACAAGGTTTCTACAAGAGAAGGGGTATTTTAATTGATTCAAAGAATCTTTTATGGAAACATTTAATATATCTGTTTGGAATATGTATAAATGGTAATTTTTATATTAAAATGTATGAGCACTTGAAATGTATCAAGTATCTTACTAAGAACACAGGTGATGTTTTTAAATGTTGACTACACGTGATCTCGCTATAACCCTGTGAGGCAGACGAGCAGGGGCAGCATGTATTCCTGTTCACCTGTAGGGTCCACTAGCCTCCATTCACTGACCGTGCCTGCCATCCCCTGCACTGACTTCCTCTCAAGCCCTTCCTGCCTCAGAATCCCACAGCATTCCTTCGTTTCAATCTTCCTCCCATAAGAACTTCATTGTTTGCTCCTTACCCTCCCGCCTCTGTCATTCTGAGCTCACCTCTCTGATCTGTTCTTTTCCACGTCTAGGAAGTTCTCCTCTCCTTGAGCAACATGGTTACCCGGAAAATTCTGCTTTCTGCTTTGTGCCAAACTAGTTCTTCTCCTTCATCTCAAAAACACATTCCCTGTGCCCTCCTAGGTTTTATGAAGTGGTTAGACACTGTGTCAGTCACTTAATAGAGAAGATATTGCAGGTTGCATTCCTCAGTGATGTTTTTATCTTTGTGTGTATGGGCATGCACATGGTGTGCACACCTGTGTGTGTGTGTGTGTGTGTGTGTGTGTAGGGTGTAGGGTACATATAGGGTCTTCACATTAAGCAACATCCCAAGCCCTTTTTCATTCTTTTAAATTTTGAGACAGGGTTTTGCTAAAGTTGTCCAAGTTAGGCTCCAACTTGTAATTTTCCTGCCTCAGCCTCCCGGAGTGTTTTTATCATTTGAAAAGATTAAACATGGAGAGAAAGTGGGACAAGATGAGTGCTATTTCCCTGTTATTCTCTCACCATTACTATCACAGATCGATTTTCAGAGTCAGAATTTGAGTCAGGGAGAGATCTTCATTGATACCACCTATAAAGTTTTATTGAGCAATTCCTCCTTTAAAAATATTTTAGGAAAGTAACAGCGACTTCTCTAAAAAAAAAGAAATGAAGTCCTAATGCTGATATCTTTCAAGGCTCTCTTTTAAATTAATGGTGAGGCCAGGCATGGTGGTGCATTCCTGTAATCCTAGCACTCAGGAGGCTGAGGCAGGAGGACTGTTGTGAGTTCAGGATTAGCCTGGACTACAAAGTGAGCTCAAGGCAAGCCTGAACTGCATAGCAGGACCCTGTCTCAAAAGGGCAAAAAAAAAAAAAAAAAAAAAAAAGCTGAGATCAATTTTTATGTATAATCCTTATTCACTAGGGGAGAACCTTTAAAACTAGTTGACGAAATGAACTGAATTTTAAAAGGAAATTCCACAATACTTCAAAAAATAATACATATACCAGATCTTCCAAACTACTGCCACTTTTGAACTGTATAAAATTCTCTCCCTGCCCACCATATTTCATGTGTTGAAATGCAATCCATGTCACTCACGGCTTCACCAAACACATTTAACACATTTATGCATACATTAGTGAGTGTAAACATGACTCGTGTAAGTGTAACGGATTTTGTAGAAGTTTAATATTTCACCACCATGTCATTCCATGGAAACTACCTTAAGGCTACTAAGCAGGACTTGCAAGCACCTCTCACAGGAAACATCATTACGCGTTAGCAGAAACTCCCCTCAGTCCAGTAGAAGGGTGTACTGACTGGCAGCAATTCTGTAAACCACATGCAGTTTTAATTAAATTCATTTCAAATGCTGGGTCTCTCAGTAGATTTGAGGGGAGATAGAACCACTTAACAATAGCCAAGATCTAATCTAGTTTGTCAGAACTAATAATAATGTAAGTACAGTTTCTCAAACAGGGACACATCCAAAAAGTTCACAAATGAGCAATTGTAGTCCCTTTAAAAAAAAAAGTAATATTTATAAATTACTACAAGATGTTACCAGCCTCAGACCATGATTGCAATTTCTAATTCCTATGAATTGATAAAAGGTGCTATTAATAAAAAGAAACATTTTGGGCAGCTGACATAACTAATTGATCAAATAATTTGAGTAAAAATACAAGATTTCACTAGGAAACCCGGACAGGGATGAAATCACTCAATTTTCCAAAAGCCAGAGGCCTTGAAAAAAGAGACCACAGAACGCTTTTATGCCTAACCAAAACCAAATAAAATGATCCCAACGTACAAATAGGCTTCAGATGATATAATGTGACGAGAGATTTCAACTATGTAGGCAAACGTTTCATTTTCTTCCCCAACTATGGCAAGCCAAGGATTACCTAAGTAGAGGGGAGCAGGGAGTCCTATTTCCTCAGTGTGTTGTCTCTGTAGGGGTGGAAAGGAAAATTCTTTCCCACCTCTTCAAATTTCACTGTACTTCACTGAACTAACACCCAACATAACACTTGGGTCTTGAGATCTGGGTTCCATTAAAACAAAGTATGAAAAAAGTGATCCCAGATGAACATGAATGTACCTAAGCTGACACTTCTAGTAGTGGTTCCTGGAAGATCCATGACCGCCAGCCCACCCAAGGATCCCCACGGCAGCTGAGATCACTGCTTGTTCCCAGCGTCTGAAGATGACAGGGACAGTGCTCATTTCTGCTGAGTGACCCGGCAGAGGTTACCACTGTTCGTGAACGATGCAGGGGAGGAAACAGCTACTCAAGCTCTCTACCCAGACCCTGGAGGAAATACGGTACAGCTCTCTGTCCTCTTAGCTCCTGAGCCCTCTTCGCTCAGGATTGACAAGAACTTCCTGGTGACCCATTTTACCAGGCAAGAGTTGGTATCCATTTGTATTTCTTCATCCTTCAGCAGCCAAAAAAATAAGGATCACTGAAATAATAATTTAACAAAAGGCATTTCCCATCATTTTCTCATTTTATCTTTATAACAGTCTCTTAGTAAAAGAGCTGCCAAGAGATACTAAGGTGGTGATTGTTAAATAAATCAACCAATTGCTCTACAAAAGCAGAAGAAAATAGGAATGGAACTTTAATTGGGGCTAGAAAAATACAGATGAACGTGGCGTACTCAGTCAGAGCATGTATGGTACCAGTGAGAATCATGCAATTAACAACACACAAAGCAGAAAAGGGGATACCTGTGAATAGTTAATACATTACAAACTTACACACATTTCATCGTATTTTTTTTCTTGGAACTGATAGAATCCAGAGTACTATTGCATGGCATATGTATAATCCAAACTGCTCACTTAATCAGGAGATGTGAACAGGCTGCCAGGGGCTGCCATCTGACACTAGAGAATAATCAGGTACAGGGAATTAAAGGTTATTCTCACTCTCTTCACACCATTGGCTCAACCTGGCTTCCCCTAAACAGAAAATAAATTAGCCTAAACCTTCAGTACGTAACCCTGATGATGACAATGACCACTTGGTCTGTTCACCACAAGGAAATAAAATTTCACACTACAAGTTTTGGACTGCTGAAAGAGATCCTTTACTTTCCCATAGTCCAAGGCCACTTACCTCTGAAAAGGACAGCTTTTCAGTCAGTTGGATGTTTTTCTGCAGCAAAATCATCTGAATTGTTAGAAAAACTTGAATCCTGTGCTGACCATTTTATAAGAAACCCTATGCCATGCTACAGCACTATGAATACTAACCAGGTTTTATTTTTAATTGTTTCTTTATTTAAAACATATCATTGAGTATAACAATTTCTTTGGCTCCCTTCCCTCCCAGCACTTTGCGAATAGTTGATTTTTTTTTTTTCCACTCATAGGCCTAGCACCAGTGAACAGTGATAAAGAGCTACAAGGATTTCAGGGCTCAGTTTCCAGGTGATCTTACTGCTGGTTTCACTTACTCCCACCTTGAGATTGACCTCTACAAATAGGCTTTTTCTCTGTTCCTAGGATGGAAACTTCTTCACCTGTGGCAGGACAAACACTTATCCATGTCACTACCTCTAACTGGCTTGAGAAATGATAAGACCATGAAATGTTCAAATTCCCCATACTTAGGATCACCAATAAGTTAGTTATATCTAATCAAAAATTTTGATACACAAGTTTTTGTCCACTTACTTTTGTACAAGTTTTTCTACAATCTCTATTAAGAAAATACCCAAGGAATGTATAAAGAGCTAAAAACAAAATCAGACCTCCTAAATTTAAAGACCCAATCCAAGTAATGGGCATCTTAGGTGAATACACACTTCTGAGATGAAGAAATACAAACAGCAAATACATAAATGAAAAAATGTTCGACATTGGTCATTAGAGAGATGAAAATTAAAACAACACTGAGATTCCCTCTCACCCTGGAAAGAATGGCTATTATCAAGAAATCAACCAGAAACAAATGCTGGAGGGGCTGTGGGGGAAAAGGAACTCTTACCACTATTTGTGGGAGTGTAGACTGGTATAACTACTGTGGAAGTAAGTCTGGAAATTCTTCAAAAAACTAAGATTGAAGGTCCTATTTGATCCAGCTATTCCCCCTCTAGGTATCTTTCCAGAAGAATTAAAAACATCATACCACAGTGGTATATGTGCACCCATGTTTACAGCAGCACAATTTGTCATAGTCAGATCTTGGAAAGAACCCAGATGCTCATTAACTGAAGAATGGATAAAAAAGATGTGCTCTTTTTACACAATGGAGTGCTACTCAGGCATAAGTTATAGGTAAATGGATAAAACCCAAGACCATGCTCCTAAGTGAAATAAACCAGATGCACATGTGTAAACATTGTATTGTCTCCTTAGTGTGAGAACCTGAAAAGGTAAATAAGATCCAAAATGTATAACAGATATTTTAAAATGGGAAGAAACTTTAGAAGGAAAGAGAAACTGGGATGAGGGAATGAAGAAATGAAGGAAGGGAAATGAAGGAAGGGAAAACCAAAAAGAAAAAAGCGATTTTATATATATATATATATATATATTAGTTAAGATAATCATACTATTTCTCTTAGTTGATTGAAAAGTTTTTGCTAATGTTGTTTGGACGATTAAATGCCTACATCTTGCACTCTGAGTAACTAATTTAAAGATAACAATATGCAATATATTAACCATTGTTACCCTCCTACGATTTTCTTTTGAAATTTTGTTTTATTTTTTCTCTTTCAAATAAAAAAAAAAGAAAAGAGGGGCTGGGGATATACCTCAGTGGAATAAGCGCCTGTCTGGCAAATGCAAGGTCCTGAGTTCAATCCCCAGTATCACACACACACACAAAAAAGACAAGACACAAAATTCAGATTTGTGCTCTTTCTTCCCAGAAACCAGAAGAAGCAATAGTAGACAATCGTCTTTTAAGCTACTCCCATGGAACCACAGTCATATGTTTGAATTTCCAGTGCCTTCAATTAGTTATTTTAGAGTTAAAATCTTGACTGTCTGAAATGTATGGAGACCATGTTGGAATGACATTAAGGTCTCTTGTGCCTTTTCTATATCCCTGCCTAACTACATTTTTCTTACTATATACCATAAGAGCTAAATATTTTTCTTCCTACTTTCAGATTTTCATCACTTACTTACTTGCTTTACTTTTGCAGTTGCTCATCCCCAAACTACTTCTTTACTTCTTTAATATCCCCTGAACATAAGATGTCTTTTTATTTAAGAATTTTAAGACTAGTTGTTAAAGACAACAGAAGGTTCACAAAGAAAAACAATGGGCACTGGAGAATTTTTTTAACAACATACTCAAAGGAGTCATTCCCTTGTCTAGTTACAATAAAATGTAAATAAAGCAAGTTCTTGAGTTTCGCATTACCTCATTCCTCAGAAATGGTTTAAACTACTGTTTTCTATAAAAAGCCATATTTGCTTCCTAGTATATGCCTACAAGAGAACCCTTAACTGAGATGAAGTAGAATGAAGCTTCAGAATCCTTCTCAACACAGCAATCCAGATATCAATGCCAATATATTACAGTTGACACTTAAGTTATGTTTCTATATGGGAAAACCTTATGCTACCATTTTAAAATGATCTTGACACTATATTATCTCCACATACCATATTTTCTCTCACTTCAGCATTTTCCCCATTTCCACCTACTGTTTTCCCAATGCCTTTTTCTACAGAAAACTATTCCCTTGGTACTGAATTTTATTCTTTGGTATTTTTTTGTAGATCATTGCATTATCCCTTCTGGTTATACTTCGTTTGTTCCAATGCATTGCTACCATGTCTCTTGTCACAGATACTTGCTCAGTCCTATTTGTATCTTCTAACTGTTGGATCTCTGTGGATCCAAATCTTAGGGGTCTGCCTCACCAAGGTGCCCACTTCTATACCTATCCCACCACTCATTAGTATACTGTAGCTGGATCTATGCCTGCCACTTTACTTACGCTTTGTGTCTGTCTCGTGACTTCTTCACTCCTCTATTCTCTTTACAATGCCTTCTCTTCAGTAAATAAATATTTTTATTAATTTTGAAATGAGTTTTCACTATTATTTCAGTTACTACCACAATGGACACATACCATGAACTTTGTAACTTATCAGAGTCTGCTTCAGATTTATACCACTTATTTCCAATGAAATATAGACATGTTATAGTCAGATAGCCTATCTCTTTATTTTAATGCTATTATTACTATATTCTGCTACAAACTAAAAATGCATTTATAATTTTTACTTTATATAATTCTATATATTTTAAAGATGTTGAGAGAAAAGAATATCAATTATGTACTTATAGCTTTTGTTATTTAACCTTCATAGTTACCATTTCTGGTTCTCTTCATTTGTTTATGTGGATTCAAATTACCCTTTATATTTATTTCCTTAGCTCAAATTCAGCTTTGCTCCCTCCTATTTCTTTTGTGCTGTTATTAGAAAATATATTACTCTTGTATATATTTTAGGCCCAGAAACATAACTCTAAGCATAGTCTTTTATATCAGTGATTTTTAAATCAGTTTGAAGTAAGGACAAGAAAAATATATTTATACTATCTATTATGCTTACATATTTGCTTCTATGCATGTCCTTTTTTTCTATGGATTTGAATTACTGTCTGGGGCTTCTTCATTCAGCCTGGAGAACAGCCTTGTAAGGTGGGTCTGTAGGCATGAGTCATCTCAGTGATTGGTTATCTAGGAATGTCTTTATTTCACCTCACTTCAAGATTGCTTTGCTAACCATGATCCCTAATTGAAAGAGTCTTTTTTTTGTTGTTGTTGTTGTTTGTTTTTTCATTGAGCACTTTGACTATGTCTCCCATTATCTTCTGGTTATCATTGTTTTTGATGAGAAGTCATCTGTCCATCATATCGGGAGGGGTTTCTTTGTAAGTAAAGGATTATTTCCCCTTGTTTCTTTCAAGATACTCTTTTTCTCTTTGGCTTTCAGTATTTAACACTGTGATGTGTCTGTGAAACTCTTAAAGCCTTCTGGTTTGTATGTTCACATTTTTCATCAAATTTGAAATGTTTTCCATTATTATTTCTTTGAGCATTTTCCTACCCCTTTTTCTCACACCCATCCTTCCAACACTCTTATAACATGTGTACTGATTTGCTTAATTTTATCCCAATTTCTCTGAAGAGCTGTTCATTTATTTTTCTTCTTTTTCTCTTTTATCTTCACATTGAACAATTCTTATAAATTTATCTTCAAGTTTGCTGTTTTTTCTATCAGTTGAATGTTCTGTTATAAACCTATAGTAAGTTTTTCACTTCAGTTGTTTAATTGAACTCTACTGTATTGTACACTTTGTTCTGTGTGTATTTCTAGCTCTTTATTCTCTAGTCAGTGAAATGCAGTAAACATATTTTCTCTTACTTATTAACACACACATACACACGCTATTTAAAATCTTTGTTAAATCCTGGTTGCTCTCACGGACAGTTTCTATTGCCTGATTTTCCTTTGTGAATGAGTCATGATTTCTGGCTTCTTTGCATGCTTCATATTATTTTGTTGTTTGTTTGTTTTGAGACAAGGTCTTTCCCTGTAGTTTGCGCTGGCCTTCAACTCACTATGTAGTCTAGACTGGTCTTGAACTCACAGATCTCCTGCCTCAGCCTCCCAAGTGCTGGAATTACAGGTGTGCACCACCATGCCTGGACTTTCATATTTTTTTTGTCAGAAACTGGTTTAGAAAATATTTTTAGATAGGCACTTTTTTGTATGTATGTGTGCCAGGAATGGAGCTCAGGACCTTGCACTTGCCAGGCAGGCACTGTGCCTCTAGGTAGATATTCTGTGTGCTTGTTACCCCTACCCCTTTGTCTGTTTGCTTATTTACTTGGATGATGATTCTGGGAGGATTAATTTGGTGATATCTGTTATCATCCCCTCTCTAATACTGCCCTTTGAAAGGTTCGGTCCTAGCAAGTACATCGTCATTCTGGAATAACAGATTTCTGCCAATTCCTTTAGCAATGCCTTTACCAGACCACACTAACTGTTAAGTTTTAGTCATTTCTGATGGTTTGCTTTATTTTTTTCAACAATGCACTGGAACACAAATTCCTTCACAGGTTGACCCAATTAAATTCAGGATCATTTATAGGAATTTTCTGAGATCACTTTTTCAGATTTCTTGTGATCCCAGGAGGGAGGGTTGTTTTTAGCTGTCTCTCCCTGGTGGTTCACTTTGGTAAACTAATTGAGCTGTGTTTTAACTTATATGTCTAACACATCTACTAGTATCATCCTAACTGCTCTATACTACAACTTTGATTGCTTTGAGAATGCTCTTTGGCTAGAATATCTCTGTATTTGGTGGCAAGTAAAGTCTGCACTCTTTGGAGATACTTTGTGTTGTTTTATGACCTCACTGTCTCAACAAAATCTTGATGTCAAGGCACTAGAGCTTGAGAAGCATGGTATACTTCTCTCTAAATGAGGCTGCCTTAAGAGCTAGTTGTGAGCCAGAGTGGCATTGTGTTTTAGCCTCTGGTCTGAACAACTGGCTTCTCTTGGCATGGGTACTCTGTTTAAGAGCTTAGCTAGGATGTCAGCAACTGGGACAACAGTAATTTCCACATATTGTACCTAAGATAATGCCTCATCCCTCATGTTAAGGGAAGGCTAAAGCCAACGACCCTCCCATCAGAGCCACACTTTCCTGGAATTTAGCCTCTGCAACATGCAACAAGAAGCAGAATAAGAAGAGCTACAATCTTGCCCCTCCCAGGAAAAAAATACAGTCTGAAAACAGGGAGTTGAAGGGATAAGAATTCTTGGCTACTTGGTTGTACCCACTAGGCTGGATGCTTCCTTAAAGCTGAACTAGGAATCAGGGAAGAAGGAAATGGGCTGGTGTTCAAACATCTCAGACCATTCTGTTCTTACCACATGTGTTAAGTTTTCTGGAGTATTTTTAAAATTTCCTGTATGTTCTTATGGCTATTTCAAGAAGTTTTAAATAGGTATGTGTGGGAGTTTGTGGGTGTACATGCACATGCGTGTTTGCTTCATAATTTTCACCAGTTTTATTAGGAAGCAGATCCTTGAAACATCTCAGGTTGCTATGCTAGAAATGGAACCTTTATAGGCTTCTTGAATTAAGCAACATACAAATTGTTATTCACCATGCAATGAAAGGTGTGTTATGGCCTATAAGATTAACCTTTGTATTTCTGGATTCCTTCATGGAGCAAAAAAGATTTGTAGAAACAGCATCCTCTTCATTCTGGTGTGTGATGGAAGTTATATTGGAAAATTATAAACATGTTTTTGTCCTTGACTATTTGAATGCAATGTTTTTTATGTTAGTCTATCTAGAGTATTCAATATGCCAGTAGACAGATTTGATATAGAGGATGAAAACAGAATAACTAAGGTATGTTCCAAAATTTTAGAACCCTATAACGGATTGAAAGCTAGGTTTAAATGAGGGGAAAGAATAGTCCAGATTTTTTTCTTTGTTACTTAGAATATTAACAACTTGATGTCCTTTCCAAAACATTAAAGGTTTGAGACTCTGTCATGGTTTGTGTCTGGATGTCACCTCAAATCCTCATGCAGTCATGGGGTGGCTTCTAGAGTTTATGACTGACTCATGGTCCAATGCTGGGATTAAGGGTGTGCATGCTACACCTGCCCTGGGGAGGGTGGTTTGCATACATTGTAAGGGAGGGAAAGAGGCTGCTTGCTGCTGCTCCTCCCTTTTTGCACTTGCTGATTTTGCTGTTTTCTACCTCTGCCTTGAACTGTTGCCCTCTGCCATGCGCCACTCTGTCTTGGAGCCAGCCGAGTATGGACTGAAACCTCCACAGACTGTGAGCTAAATAAACCTTTCCTTCCCTAATTTTCGGTGTCAGATATTTTGTCTGAGCAATGAGAGAAAAGTAACTAAGGCAGACTCCAAGACAGAATAAGATATAAAATACTATTAAACAAGGTGATTTGTGTCAGTGGCAAAAAAGGGAACATTTAGGGAGAAGAAGAGATAGTTTCAGATGTTTCAGGATTTCCATGGCCTGGAGCAAAGCAATGGGAGGGGTGCAATGTTAAATAAACTGACAACTGAGCACAGCGCTCTTCCACCACACTTGTGCTTGGGAATCTGGGATGAGACAGCTGTGTAGCAGGTCTCACTCTCTATAAGGCAGTTGAACTTCAAACTTCTTTGGGGTTAGCTGGCACAAGACAGAGAGATAAACTCATTCTGAGTCATGGATGCTGAATTGAGAGTCAGTTTGCCAAGGCATCTGCTATGGTGCATAAAGGCCTGGCATGGATGGGAGATAGATTTTTAGGCCAGACATTAGGGAGGGAGCAAGTCATGACTTGAGTGTGGGGACAATGAAAGCAAAGAGCGGACCAAGTCATCAAGAAGGCCATGTCAGTGCTCCTTGGGAACACTGTCGAGCCATCCAGAAGATCAGATCAGAGTAGCACTGGATAGCAGGGCCCAGGGGACAGAGGACATCACGTCAGGGAGCACCAGATGTCAGCCAGCATGCCACCAAGGACGAAGTCCTCCCATCCTCTACCTGCAGCAAAGCTATGGGATCGTTCAGTCTCACTTCTGTGCCCTCTACAGTTTGGCCATGATCTTAAGCAGAGAAGCACATGCAGGTGAGGCTTTATGAGAGTTTGAGCATTCCCACCCATGATTAATTGAGCTCACTAAAAAGACTATTTAAAATAAAAGTGTGGACTAAGATTGTTTGTTTCACACATTTCCCCCTGACAACCAGTAGGATTCTAGACAGCTGCAGAGAAATAAAAGAGCTGAAGTCTCCCTGCAGTTTTGATTTATAAGGTGAGTAAATTCTGCAGCAACACTACAAGCCCGACGACATATATGAGTGTGCCAGCACGTAATAAATACTATCTTTCTCTTTACTGCCCTTTTTCTTTCTTACACCCACGTGAGCACTTTTTCCCAATATGTATTCATAGCCACTCACCATCCAAATACCCTTTGTTGGCAGGAAGTATACCGAAACAGGTCAAGGAAGAGCCATAATTTTCTCAGATATTATGGAAAGCGAGCAGAGGAGGAGAGGTAACTTCTCTGCCTGGCCCCTCACAGCTAACACACAGGCTTGTAACATAGGCCAGGCTAATGGGCTTGCAGGCATCTCCTGAGGTCTGTAGGACACAATGTCAAGGGATTGGGAAGCTGGGGTTTCCAGGCAGCATTGACTATAAAGTGTAAATTCTGAGAGGAAGGAGGGTATCCAGTGAGAGGAGGTTCCGTTCTTCTCATGAGGCAGGTTCAGTGGGTGACCTTGCTGTGTTAGCTGCTGTCTGAGTCCAACTGGGTTGTTATAGAAATACCATAGACTGGATGGCTCAAATGTGATGTGTGATTTGTGATTTGTTCGCAGTCTGGAGCCTGGAACATTGAGAATAGAGGTGCTGGTGTACTTATTGAGGAGTAAGGGCTTGCAGGTCTCTGCTTCCTTGCTGAGTGCACTCCTGACTGCACTGTAGTGTGTGTACATGGAGAGAACCAGAGAGATACTCTTCTCTTCCTCTTTTTGTAAGGACAATGAGCCAGTTCAGCTAGGGCCCCACTTGTGTGACTTTCCTTAACCTTAACTATATCTGAAAGGCTCCGTCTCCAAGCATAGTTACTTAGGGGTTACAGCTTCCATATAGGAATTCAGACCACAGTAGCCGCCTCATCTCCCTTCTATTCCAACTTAATTTTCTTTTTCATCAGTTCTACCAAGTACCTCATTTCTTTCCCCGAAGTTCATTTTCTGTTGAAGTTAACCACAGTTAGTTTCTGTGGTGGGAAACCATGAATTCATGTCATACAGAAACGTGTATCAGAAGAGAGTCACTTAGGGATTGGGCACCGGCTATCTCTCATAGCTGGCATTAAAATGAAATTCAGTTAGCGTTCAAGACAGGCAATCTCTCAGCTGGAGCAAATAGCCAAATAATTCTTCTGAGAGGATCTTTAGTGGAGTGTTAATTGGGAAGAAGGGTTTTAAGGGGTCAAATTGGGCCTGCTATGGAGCGGTGTGAATGATATGAGGAATTTAAAGACGCCAGATGAGGTAGGTACTTCTGCAAGGACTGGACAGCTTCAAGAACAATCAACGAATTCAAATCTCCAGAATTTCACTCAAGGCACAGATCCAGGGACTTTCTCTGGTTTTGATAAATGCTCACAAAACATATTTCTCCAAAACAAAAGCAAAGTTTAAATTCTTTGGTTCCTGAATAAAGTCTATTGATTTGCCAGTGTCACCAGGTGACTCATATACAGATGAGAGCAATAATCAGGAAATAACAGGAAATCAAGGGCAGGTGAGAACGTGGAGATCTAGGGGTACCGCAGCCACTCTGCTCTCAGCCCGTGTTCAGGATCTTTTCTAAACCTCATCTTCCCTGGAACAAACATGGTGCATCATGCCCACAGGACGGTAGAGCAGGCTATGGCTGGTACATGCAACACGTAGTTCAGAGTAACACAGGCCAAAGGATGTGGGGAGAAAAATCTTTGAAAATACAGGAAGCTGCTGTATCAGAAAAGCTTCTATGGGTCTAATGGTCTGCTCAACTCCAGAGTATCTGGTGAATAATTGTTTCTCTAAATCAAAATTTTGGGTGATCTATTTTGACTTTTCCAAGTAACATATTCAACATTTGCATTTACTTATTCAATGCATTTACTGGGTACTTCACAAGGCTTCCACTCTAAAGTTGCTACACTACTTGGATATGATGGTCCAGCAGCTCCAATGAGGCCTTGAGTGTCTGTATCAAACCAGACAGCCTCAAGGAGGGAAATTACAGAAGAGGTCTTCAGATTTTAGAACAAAAGGTAGCCTCTTTATTGTATTACTGCTCTGCTTTTGAGAGATAGATCTTCATTTGCTACTGGGCCAGAGCAGAGAATAAACCCTGACTGTGATATACCAGATTACCATAGGAAACGAACTATGCATTACGAACTAGAGCGCTCTCTGGTCCACCTGGCTGTTACCAAGGTGGATCCACTACTCCCTTCTTCAGCATGAGTGAGTATTACACGTGGGGCTGCAGCAAACCACGAGTCAGCTGTACATGTTTCCCACATTCCGTGCCTGCCACAGAGTAACTCCCTCCAAGCCAAAGAGGAAAGTGTATGACTGCCTCTCTGAAAAAGAAAAACTTGGGGCCTGGACTCTGGCAAGGTCTAAGTCAGTGGTGGTAAACCTACAGCATGCGTATTATTGTGTTTTTCTTTTAAGACAGAATGTGAATGAGTTGTTTCTTCTGAACTAAAAGATGGAAGTATATTTTGAGACTAATGTTCACAGGGATGTTTACTAAGATTTGATTTACTCTAATGGCACATCACTCTATAAAACATTTAGCATGAGAGTTTTTGCTCTGCAATATTGTTTGGCTAATAGCTATTAACCAGTTTAATTCCTCATCTAAATCAAGAATCAAACCTCTGTTGACCTTACCTAAAAAAGAGGTTCAGAGATAGGGAAAACAACCTTTCTCTCTCTCTTTTTTTTAAAGCCAGAAAATTTTGTCTTTTCCATATAAATACCTTTTAAAAAGCCTAAAACATCTATGTTCCCTAGATGGTCCATCTCGTTTTTTGACTTCCAAAAACTTGCTAAGATGACATGATAATAATGCTCTCAGAGAACACTAACATAGCAGGAAAGGATTCCGCAATCCCTGATCTTTGTTGGCAATGGCCCCAAGGGCTTGACAGTTTGATACTTTAAGCAAATGTCAAAGAGGAAGTATCAGGCATATTTCAAGAAAGCAAATAAAGCAGATGCCAGTGGAATAGTCTATTTTAATCTAAGGAAAAGAAGCTAAAAATAGAATCAGTGTGTATCATTTTACTAAGGACTTCTAGTTTGCATCCAGAGGCCTCCATGACAATCAAACATGATGCAATTACTTTGTTTTTTAAGTAATAAGTTCAGAGGCGTATCCAGGGCCCTGAAAGCCAGTTGGAAAGCTTGAAGGAAGATCAGAACACCACACCTGTTTTCTCCCATGTGATCTTTAAGTATTTGGAGATTTGCTTCCATCAGGAAATTATATATAAGAATTTCCTGATTTCAGATTTAAGTTTCCAAATAAATATTTATATTCTGCATGAAATTAGCATTAGCATTAGAATTAGCATTAGCATTTTTTAAAATCAAAGAATTACCCTTGTGAAACCAACAGAAATGAGAAGATTTAAAACTCAACTATCAGCAGTTCAGAATTCCATTTGCATTTCGATCTCTCATCATCTCATATGGAAAGAGGCTAGGGGGGCAGAGGAGATGGAAATAACTTCTAGGAAATCAAGCCTGGGCTCTGGACGCCTTTCCATTAAGGGGCTTTGAAGGGAGAACCCAAGGGTTCCCCACCCTGAGATGACAGGATGAGGGTTATTTTAGTTGTCCACCCAGAAGTACAACTTTGCTGCAGTCCATCATCTAATGCGTGCTTCCATGTGGTTGATGCCATAAATAGGGTGATTCCTTGGTGCCATCATTAACATGGAGGAGTTCCTTATGAGTCAGGGAAATCTTCTCACCCAGTCCCTCTGCCCAGCCGTGGTGGAGTCAGAAGCTAGGGCTGCTTTTCCGGGTCTGAGTTTCTGCACTTGTAAAATGATGGGCCCTCAGAGACCTGAGCAACCCTGAGCAGGAGCCACGAGGGCCATGCTGTCACTCAGCCCTTGACTGGCTGCAAATGCAACTGAGCTGTATTTTTTTAACCTTTATACAATTGTGATCAATTTCAGTTTAAATTTAATAACTGACACTTGATTCAGTGATTAGAAAGCTTTTAATATGTTTGGAATAATACTATTATATGAATTTACCTTTTAAATTAGAAAGCTAATGAAATCCAATTATAGCTCCAGTATTCTTAATGAGAATGTTGTATCTGAATTTGGATATAGAACAAATTTCTATTGAACAGCACTAAGCTAGACTATTATAATTCTCTTTCAACAATCACATCCCTGCGTGCAGCTTCTGAAGCCAATGTCCAAACTCTCCTCGACTAGCAGAGAGAATGTATTTTTTTTTTCAAAATGCAGAGGTGAAATGACAGCCTTCCTTAGCCACCTTCTTGAACACCTCTTCCAACACAATGTACTTTGCAGAGCATCTCTGCACCATTAAAACTCCTCTGTCTTGAGTCAACCCAGGCTGCTTTGGTAATGTTCACCTTCAGTTCTTCTATTCAAGGGTAGCAACTAATGTTTGCACCAGTCTAGGGGCTGTATAAGAGGGCTGGTTGAAATCGAAACAGAACTTCCCCTCCCCACAGAATCTCAGCCCAATGACATTTTCATGGTAATCTAATAAAACCAATGCAAACTTGTTGTGTGCCTCACACTCCATATTATGTGACATGTAATAAGTATTTATGCTTTTTCCTTCTTATTCCTGTAACACCATCCCATTCTTCATTTCTTGCATTGGTGTCTATTGAGCACCTTCTTTGAGCCAGACTCTGTGTTGGACAGGAAGGTAAAGAACATAGACCCTCCCCTGAAGGATATCACAGTCTAAGAGGTAAGACACGTGAATAATAATGCAACATCGTGTGATAAAGGGAAACAGACTATGCCTGCCTCTGAAGAGGGATGTCAGCCAGAAGAGGAAAGACCAAGGAACCGAGCCTTAAGCACACTCCTGAAGGAGACCCCAGGAGAGATGTATTCAGACAGGGACACAGCATAGGCACCTGTTTTAATTTTTCTTTGAATATAAGAAACAAGACATCCAAGGGAAGTAGACAGAGGCGTTGATCAAGATGACAGCACACAGTTCCTATTTATAAGATACCAGGAAGAGAAGAGGAATTTCAGAGAACTCAACACCACCCACACTTTATAGAAGTTTGATTGACACCTCTCCAGCAGGTTAAGAAATTCTCGTTTCCCTAGGACTGTATAGAGCCTGAAGTTTCTAGAGAAATCCAGCATCATCTTTCTCATCCAACAGCATCCTGGGGAGTCTGTCACTAGCAGTCAGTTACTGCAGCAAACATGGCTCTATAACCTCAAGATCTCAAGGACAGTCCAGAGGAAATATTAATAATAGGTGAAGCAGAGGCAGCTTGGCAGGGAACCATAGTTTTTTTTTCTTTCCCTACTACTTGGAAATGGAAAGCATATGTTTACACTGTTTTCAAGGTAGAGATTCCTGCTTCAAATCAGCTTTTCTACTCTAAGGCTTCTTTCCCTGCAACTAATGACCTGAACAGATGAGGAGGGTCTAACATATTTGAAAGAGAAAAATTCATGGGGGACTTCATTCCTAAATCTTCCTACTTTAAATCATTCTTTGGACTATTTCTTGTAGCATAAATACTGTGGAGAGAATATTCATTACAGTGCCCAGTTGAGAAAGGAGACTAAAGGTTGGATAAATGCAAACTACCTCCCCCTTTATTTTAAAAAATAAAACTGGGAAACACAGAGGCAAGTGAGTTCACTGGAGTTCCATACTGGAAGCAGAACAAATCAGTGCTCTGAGATCACTAGCCTGAATAGGATTACTTTTTCCAGTCGAACAGTGACTTAAAAGACAATTACCATGTCTGGCCGGTTAGCTCAATTGGTTAGCGCGTGGTGCTGATAAAAGACAATTACCAAGCCTTCATATATATTCTGGAGAATAAAGAGCTAAAGTAGATTTTATATATACAATGGCTTCAAATATTATCCATGCAAGGATCTCACTGTACCATAAAAGTCAATAGTATATTGTTTCCTGCAGCTGAAGGGTGCAGTTGTCATAAAAACATTGCCATGGCTCAAACCCCAAATTGAGAGTCCACTCACTTCTGCTGCACGGTGGGACCTTGATGCTGGCTGCTCACTCCCTGTCCATCAAACACCTTCACACAGCAGGTGAAAGGTGGGCCCTGGGCATCCTCGACAGCCAGGCGGCCAAGCAACTACAGGCAGCCAAAGGTCAGGCGTCGCCTGCAGTGTCAGGACAACTTGCTGAACCCAAATGTTAAGGTTTTCCTGTCTGAATCCATCAGGGACTGCTTTCATGTCAAGAGCTGTGATAGCTAGCTTTGGGTTCAAATCTGTAATGTGGAATTTGAACCATCTAAATGCCCACCACCACAAGAAAGCTCTACAGGTCTTGCTAACAAAACAGAAATAACTTCTGCCAATAGCTGAGAAATAAATTCCTTCTTTCCTGCTGGTTGGCCCACAGCACAATGAGAGCTCCCAAGCTCTCTTTGCAGTAATAAAATGAAATGTACAGGCTTTTCCTTTTGATGTGTTCCAGTTTAAAAGTTTAGGGCTGGTGCCTTTTCATCCTTAATTTATCTTCCCTTGTAAATATTTCTGTACCATTTCCAATATCCTAAGTATACACATTAAAAAAAAATAATTCTCTCCTTCTCTTATTTCAGTTGTATAACTTTATGTTATGGGTCAAATTTTGGGCTAAATAAGCATACCTCTGGCTGTAGCTCTGCAAATACCTCTGGCAGCAAATTAACTCAAACAAATGTTTTGATTGGGTGGCGAGGTTGTTTTTTAATGATTTTTCTGTTCTTGTCTGGAGGCTCAAGGATAGAGTTCCCTAAGGCTTTTCTGACTTCGTATTTTCTGCCACATTAATAACAGGTCTTCAGGTTTGTGGATTGGTATGCTTACAATGTCACCACTAGAGGGTGCTACTTGTTAGTTTCTAAAATTCACGTACTACAAGGCTTGAACAATAGAGGCCCCGCTACCAAAAAATCGCCTCTGGGTCATTCAGGAGGAAAGGTCTCAGCGTGCCTAGAGCAGCAGTAAATTTCAAGGACTAAGATTTCACTCTGCTTTGGGCATTATGTATTTAGAATCGAAATTAAAAATCTTTGTAGCTCCTACAAACCATGCTGCACTGATTTATATTCCTACAAGAAAACAAGCAGTAAATGCGAAACATTTTTCGTTATTGGGGGTTTTGTCAGTGTTTGCTGCTCACCAACAATGAACCCAGAATTCTGCTCGCTTCTTTGTTGCCCTAAACAGTAACATTGCATAAAATTAGAGAACGTGCTTTGCTGCATCCTCTAGCCACGCCATTTTCACTCAGGCTATTTTCAGTGCACACATCTTCCGCTTTTATTTTCATGGAATTTTGCTCTGAAGTAATTTTTGTACTTCTAGGAAGCATTTTGACTCATCAGCTTCAACCTCTCTCCTTAGTGCTGTTTTGAGATTCATTGAGATTTGTATGCAAATTTTCCACTTGATATTTTCTGACGTGCACAAGGAGGGTACAGAGTTCAAGTCTCATTTGCCTACATACGTGTAGCTTATACGGAAACTATTTTTAATTTGAGGGCAGTGTTGCTTGAATCAGCCAAGCTCCTTGGGATCAGCAAGGTTTTCTGCAAAGGACTAGATGAAAGATTTTAGGCTTTGCAAGTCACAGGATGTCTTCTATGCCATTTAATTTCACACTGAAGTAGAAAAGTAGTGGTAGATGAAGGGCCGTAGCTACATCTCAGTAACACTGTTTCTAGAAACAGGTGGTGGACTGTAGTTTGCCAACCCCCGAGCACAGGGCATTTTAATGTGTGCTTCTTATTGATGCCATACACAGAGCTGGCTATTAGACAGTACTCTGGTGAGTTTCACTTTTGATGATGTTCTCATATAATTGTAAGACAGTGGGATCTAACTAGAGTATCTGCATGTCTAGATGAAGATCTCTCAGGATAGGGTATGAAATCAACAAGAACATCCTGGTACTTTCTCCAGAGGTAATACGGAAAGTAAACAAAACACTTGGCTCACCTTCAGACTGATGTGTAGCCAGAGGTGTCTGGGTCTCCTTGGAGTAGGATACCACTTCCCGGGGCAGGAAATCCACCTGTGTCACCTTCGACACGCCCAGCTTATGCAGTCTTCTTCTGTAAAGAGCAAAGGGCAAACACTTAGGGAGGGGCCACCTTCATTCCAGAAGAGCTATCAGGAATAAAACATAGCATTTGAGCCAGAGACCCCTAAACACCCTCAGTTTCTCAGAACCAGGAGCAGGTCTACAACATGGAGTTAGTCCTGGGCTAGAAGTCAGGACCCTGGGGGTTTTAGTCCACTTTGGCTCAAATAGGCTATGTGATGTCAGGTAAGTTTCTCATGCTGACTTCCAGCTTCCCTCTCTCTGAGCTCGCATCAGATGTCCTCCATGTTGAGCATCTCCGGCTCTGCTTGGTTAAAATGTATGAAGTAAACCTTCATTTATAATGCAGGATTCTAGTTTCCTAGGCAAGAAGGAATACAGCTCCCCAGGATGAATTTTTTATTTTGTATCACAAATATACTAAGAAAAAAGAAAACAGTAATTCTTCCTAAGTTTGAAGAGAAAGAGAAGCGGATTCCTTGTGGGAGTAGCGCTGTCTTTATGAAAATAGTGATGGGGTCTTGTTCCAAGGAGGGCTGTGGCAATTCTCACTTCTCAGAGAAGGAATGAGTGCAGGTAGGTTTCTGAACATGTTCTAAAGACACATCATTGTAGCACAGGTCAATGAAGAGGACGCTGGTCTCGGAGTGATCAAGTCTTAGCTCAGCATTCCAAAGCTAACTGTGATTGTGTTAAAAAAATAATTGCTGAATATTTATGTAGCACTTAGAGTGTTTCCAGATGTCTTCCTGACACCTCTGTGAAGTGTAGGGGCATATGCTAGCACCTCAGTTTTACAGCTGAGTAAAGCGAGATCCAGTTCAAGAACGCGGCCAAGAGCCGTTAGCTCGTAAATGGAACTAGAGATAAAAATACTATTGATTCCCAACTGTGTATGTTGTTAACCAGAGACTTGTTCATATCCCTTCCTACTGAGCCAAACTCCCTCTTAGAATTCTTAAAGGTGAGTCTGCGTCAGCACAAAAATATCAAGTCCTCCCAAGTCACCCAGGAAACAGCCCATCTGGAGGCAGAATCAGCTGGTGGAAAAACAAAGAGACTCTTAACTGCCCGGTCACTAGCTGAGTTTGTCTTGTACAAGTTTCTAAGCCCTCTGTGCAAACAGAGATAATAGCGCATTGTAACATGATGGGTATAGATAGTCCGTATGTACCAACACATGTTATGTATATGTTGTATGTAATAATACACATGCATGCGTAATTTATACACATGGATCTTAAAACTGTTCCTGGAACATTAAGGACACACAGTGAGTATTAGCAATGGGCATATTCTGCCATAGTTCTTAAAGATTTCCAGGCATAGCTATCTGAGTGGGTCTCTGTGAGAGGAAAAACAGAGAAGGGTGTAACAAGCTAAAATCTCACACGCTCTAGTGGCTTAAGAGCCATAGAAACACACCATGCTCACAAGTGTGCTTCACTATCACCAGCAGATGGCATAACCTCCCTTCTTTTTCTCTAAATCATTATTAGTGGTAATAACACAAGAGAGAACCCACACCATAGCTACAATCTCCAATTTCCCAAGCCTTCTATCTGGGTCAACACAACTTCTTCTTTTTATGAGTGGACAGAACAATGAAGTGAAATCTAAGATGTGAGCAGATGGGCAAACGCTCCTGGGCAGAGCAATCCCTGTGGGCCGTCTCCATGGTTCAGATGCAGTGAGCCTGACCACAGCCCAAGCTCCACTAGGCCTAGGCCACATGGGTCCGGCACTTGGAACTCTGGACCACAAGAGTACACGGGAGGGTCAGCCTAGGTCCCTTGTACTGCCTCGCATACAGGCTTCTCGTGCTAATTCAGGGGGAAACACACAGCATGTACTGGCAGAAGTATTGCTCAAAGGGAAAAATTCGAAGTATTATTTGAAAGCCTTGGATCAGAGAACAATGTTTTCCTTCCTGGAACGTGTCTTTCTGATGCATGTGAAGAAGAAGACACAAACGGACACCCCAGACCTGCTTGAGACAGTGCTCCTCCTACTGGTGAAGCTCGGAACACCTTTCTAAGGCCCCCCACTAGGTCAGTCTTCATCACAAGGTTCAGGCATCTGCGTCGCTTCAAGCTGAGAAGTGCTCTTCTGACACAGAGTGCTCATCTTGGACTGTAAACATTCATGGGCATCTGTGTGCTTCCCAAGCTCTGGTTAAGCCAAACCTGCATCTCACAGGAATTCTAGGACCTACATCGAAGGCCTGTCTTATTGGATGACCAGATAGCCCCTGGGTTGTAGGAAGCCGATTTATAATTTGATAATCCATCATGACACATTAAAACCAACCACGGAGGCAGTATAGCAAAGGAACTCATAGAGAACTGGTTCGAATCCTTGCTTTGTCAGTTATCAGTGGAATGAAAGAGAGATGAAAACTCTGGACAAGTGAGAGACCTCTCTAAGCCTCAGGTTCCTTCTCTGAACACGAGAATTAATCACAGAGCATGAGGAGTAGATGAAACTAGTACTCGTAAAGCACGAAGAATGGTGCCTGGAAGACCGCAGCTTCTCTTGTTTTAGGCCGCTTTGTTTTCAGTTTATCTTTCTTACTGATCATGGCTGTGCTTACACGTGTAAAAAAAAAAACAAAAAAAAAAAACCTAGAGAGGATAGATCTACAAATGTTTTAAACTCAAAATTCTTCAAGACAGTATAGTCAAAGGTCATTTCTGTTAATGAAACAGAAGACTCACACTCCTAATACTTTCAACTATTTTTAGTATGAATTAGTTTTAGCTGCTTGAGGCAGTCCACTGACTCTTGCTTTAACTCAAATATCACTGCAAAACTGCTCAGTTTTTAAAACTTAGCTTGAATGAATAAATGTGTCCCACCAAAACAAAATGCTTCCTTGTTCCAACAATTATGGAAGAGTTTCAACAAATTCTCCACTGGCTGTGCCTGTTAATTCAGGGTCCCAACTCAGGTGCTTCGTGTCCTCAGTGGCTAACACGTGCTGAGTGTCTGGCTCTTAGGCTTGGGGGTGAGTCTCCCTCAAATGATTTATAATTTTTAAAAATTTTATGGAGAATGAAAAAATAACAAAATAACAGCAGCAGAGACAAAACAAAACAACACAAAAACAATAAAAATGATACAGGTTTTCAAAACAAGATGATAGGAATTAACAGTGGTTGTCATATTACACACTGTTATCTTAACGAAGTTGCTCAGGTTACCAGATGTAAGAATGCAAGACTGATCAAACCATTAATGAGAATAAAAAATAATAATAAATCATTAGAAGCATTACAGAGCTTCACTGAATGAGATGGTAGAAATTCAACCATGGTTGTTATATTATATATTATTGTCTTCAAATCAGTTGTTCAGATTACCAGAGATAAGCATGCAAAATTGGTCAAAAAAATTAAGTAGTAACTGTTCCTTTCAATAAAGCAATAGACATCAGCAGTACAATTATCCTAGCTACATATATATGTATATATATTCCCTTCCTTTTTTTCTTTTTAGCCTCTCCCTCATCCTGATTTATAATTTTAAAACAACTTCTCATATGAATATTTAAGGGTAATGGTAGATCACTCTATCTTTCCATATAAGCGCTGGGCTGATGAAAGCATGTTAATACTAAATGCTTTCATTCTTTGTGGCTGTTTGGCTGTGTTTTAATATTTATAATGCACTAAATATTCATATTCTAATTTTATATATGACAAAACAGAGGCTCAGTGATGCGAAGGAGAGTTGCTCAAAACCACGAAGGTTGCAAGTGACAGGACCAGGGCTCAGCTCTCCTCTGCAGTGAGCGCAAGGGCCATGAGCTTCAGAGTGTTGCTATGTTGCCCTTGCTATTGGGGCACAGTACCTCCTTCTGCTTCTTTTATTAACGCCCCATGTGCTCAGTGAGGCACAGTTCTTACAACTTAACACAGTGGTCCAAGCAGCGCTTATTTCATAGGCATGGTAAAGGATTCCTGGGAAGTGGTCTGGCTCAGGGTTGGTTATCAGGGCACGAGGGAAGGATCTCTTCCCGAGGGCAACACCACACAATGACCCCCATCCCAGCTGTTCCATGACTGGCCAGCAGGTGGATCCCTTTCATGGCAAAACCCTTCCTCCTAGTTCTGTCTCACCTGAGTCTTCCTCCACCGCTGGGATTCTCACGTATGAGTCCCGATGCTGAGTGTCTCAGTTCATCCAGAACACACACATTTATACAATCTTGTAATATAAACTTTCTCTAACTACCCTCAAGTATGCTTGTTAGTTTATCAGCTGACAAAATTATTATATCTATGTCTTAACAAATGAAGTAGTTACTGTCTTTAAGTGTATGAACATTAAGGATCATACTTCCTATTTTTGATCAAAGCCTTAGCAGCTCATAATTTTCATTCAAAGATGCAAGTTAAAGAACAGGGAAAACTCCACTGTAGCACTAATATTATTGTAATTCCTTTCCTTTCCAGTTAGGATATGATCCCATCCTGGTTTTTCCGTTCTGACTGTGGGAGACATTTCCTGCCACCTCCCCATTGCTTGTGCATAGCCTAGGCCTGTACGCTGGACACACATCCACTTCTGCCTCTGGCACAAGTGACTGTAGTCATTCATCTTCATGTCTGCTTTCCTGACTTGACTGTAAACTTTCATGTTTCTCAGTATCTCTGCGTCTTGGAGCTTAGTTCAGTGTAGGATATGGAGCAGACACTAAATATATTTTTGAAGGAGGAAAGGAGCAGGGAAGAGAAAAAGGGGAGAAGAGGGAAGAGGAGATTGGGGAGGGGAGGGGGAGGGAGGAGGACAGAAAACGTAGAACAAAGTTATAATGAAGAATGTTGTAACAATATAAATGAAATTTAAATGATCTATGTCCTGGCGCCTGCGTCATTATTATTAAATCACATTATATATTGTGCCTTGGTAATTTATTCCCAAATTAGAAGCTTTAATGAAAAATTTAAATTTCTAAACTGAATTTACATAGGGCTTCATGTAACTATGTTCAATATCATTTAAGAAGTACAACAAAGCGTTGTGTCTTTGGATTTAACTGTGACCATTGAGAAAACACGAATGGGAGAAGCCCTGGGGCAGAGGCCTCCTGAGTGCAGTTCCTGAACAGCAGGATCAGACCCAGCTGTGAAGAAGCTGGAACACAAAACCACAGTCCCCGCCCCAAAGCTCCTGAACTGCACACACTGGGTGCGGCAGGGCAATCTGCGCTTTAGTAAGCCCGCTCACACTGCCCGCTCCCCCACTTTAGGGAATATTGATGTCCATGAAAGGATGACCAACACTGGCCTAAGGACAGTAGACTGTAGCCAGATAGAAACTTCAGTGATTAAAAAAATCACCTGGGGCTCTCCATGCAGCAGTCAAATTCCAAAGGACGTAGTTTAGTGTCACTGACAGGAAGAATTTTTGGACTAAGTTTATGAAGCTCTATGAAGCAGGCCAGGTACAAAGATTAGTGAGAAGACAAAAAGATGAGTGTTAGCTAGATTGGCATGTACAAAATATGAATAAAAGGCTTGACTCTGCCCAAAACCTAAAGCTAGAAATTTAGGAGTCCCAGACATCTTGGGCAACGCAAATATGGTCCCTCACAAACTGATCTGGCATCTCCTTAGAGTGACACCGGACTCACATTTCCCCAGGATTCGGGCTCCACTGCCTCTTAAAAGTCCTGGAAGCCTCTTTGTTTGGTTTTCCAGCTAGCATAATCCAATCCACAGAAGCTCTCCCTGTTTGGCCCTGACTGGACCTCAGAAAAGAAAATCACTCTCTTATGAGTCCTTGCTCCCATTTCTCTTCTTGTTTCCAGTTCAACTGAGATTTCTGTCTATCCACCCACAGGAGGGTTAGGATGGCTTTCTAGCTACTGACAAGTCGGAAGGCTAAAGGGTGACTTAAGTGTAGTCTCTGATATCTGCCAAAGCTGAAGAAATGCAGACATACTTCCAAACATTGAAAGGGAAACTTGTCCTATCATCAACACCATAGGAAATACGCACATTGCCATTGGAATTCTAATAAATATATATCCTGAGGCTCTTCTCCAGTTTAGAGATGAAGAAATTTCAAGAAAAAAATGTATGGGTACTTTAAGATATGGCTAATATTCAAACACTATTTTTAATACAACAGGGAAGCATCCTTGCTAAATGGAGTTGTTTGCAAAGCTGAGACATTCTGACTTTGCCTCTACTCTTTGTAAACACCGATATTCCTTTCAAAGCTGAGGACAACAGAACCTCGGTTTGTGAAGTTGCTGCATCTTTATCCTGATGTACAGAGGCGTGGCACTGTTTCATGTTAACATGTGGAGTGCTAACAAAAAACCATCAGGTTTCAAAGAAACCACTACTTAGTCCCTTCAAGAATAAAGTTAAGGGGGCTGGGGATATAGCTCAGTGGAATAAGCGCCTGCCTAGTAGGCACAGGGTCCTGAGTTCAATCCCCAGTACCGCAAAAAAAAAAAAAAAAAAAAAAGAATAAAGTTAAAGTGTGAAGATACTTTTGACAATATCAAGAACTTGGGGGGGGTAGCTATGGAAGATAAAGGGAAGCGAAGTGCTTTGTCCTAGATTTAAGATCAAGGCTACCTTAGCTTTCTTTCATTGAAATAAAATTCATGTGGAATAAAATCCCTGGCTCCCCTCGTGCACAACTGAGTAGTTTTGGAGCTAGTCACAAAGTTGTGCAACTATTAGAACTATCTAATAATGCAACCTTTTGCTTCCCACAAAATATATTTTGGACCATTTGGCAGTCAAATTCTATTCCCCCTTTCCCTAACCCCTGGCAACTATCAATGTACTTTCTGTCTACCTTCATATAAATGAAAGAAGGCAATCTCTGGCCTTTGTGTTTCACTCATTTCACTAATGCTTTTAGGGTTATTAGCATAACATCTAACAGGATAGCATTTCTGTTCATCAATGAATAATATTCCATTGTAGGGACATGCATTATTTTGAATCTGTTCATCAGTTGGTAGAGGTTTGGGCTGTTTCCACTTCTGGCTATGATGACCAGTGCTACTATAAACATTTGTGCACCAAGTTTTGTGTAGACATATGGTTTCAATTCCCCCAGATATGTACTTCAGAGTGGAATTACTGGATCATATGGTAATGCTGTATTTAACTTTTGAGGAACTGCCAAGCTGTTTTCCAAAGTGACTGCGCCATTTCACATTCCCCTGAGGAATAAGGGCTCTGATTTCTCTTCATCCTCCTCATCCTTTACTATCTGTCTTTTTGCAAATCACAATACCCTAGGAAGTACGAAATGCTACCTGACTGTGGTTTTTATTTATACTTTTCTAATGGTTAATGATGTCCACTCTATTTTTCAGATGCTTATGAGTCATTTGAGTAACTTTTTAAGAGAAAAGCTTATTCGAATTATTTGCCCACTTTAAAAGAGTTCTCTTTTTACTCCTGAATTATTTTTGTGTACTTTGGGGATGACACCCTTAGCAGATGTATGACTTGTATTTTCTTTCATTCTGAGTTGTTCTTGCACTTTCTTGAAGATGCCTCTTGAAGTGCCAACTTTAAAAAAATTTTCTGTACACATTGTAGTACTGGGATTGAACCCAAGGCTTTCACACCAAGCTATATCCCCAGCACTTTCTTTTATCTTTTTATTTTGAGACAAGGCCTTGTTTAGTGGCCAAGTTGCCCAGACTGGGCATAAACTTGTGATCATCCTGCCTTAGCCTGCCAGAGAATGCTGTGATTACCGCGATGTGCCACAAGTTTTCAATCTTAATGAAATTGAATTTATCTATTTTTTCATTGGTTGTTTGTGCTCTTTGTGTATATGCAAAGATTATTGCCTAATCACAGGTACTACAGATGTGCATCTATTTTTTAAAGAGTTTTATAGTTTCTGCTCAGACATTTTAGATCTTTGATCTGTTTTGGTTATTTTTGCAGCAGTATAAATGAGGCAGAGATCCAGTTTCATTTTTTGTAGCAGATGTCCTGTTGTCCTAGGCTTAATTTTATTTTTTAATGTTTAGTGGCAAAATTGAGCACAGAAGTAAAGAAAGGCTTTTATCTTAATACATCATCGATGCCACCGGATTCAAGCAGTAGCCAAATTTAACAGTAAGGGTATGGATTCAAGGGAAGGCACCTCATCATCTGAAAGCTTGGGGCTCATAAAAGCTTGCAGAGTATCTGAGCATGTCTCCTCGTCCCAGCATGAGAATCACTAACATCATCCTTAGTTAGTGAGATACTAATTATGTACCTCACATTATAGTGCACTGATTTCAGGCAATGGTGAGTTATATTCAGCAAGCCTCATGTTTATGTGTCCCATAGTTAAGAACAGTGAAAAAAATCATGTAACTAACAATTACTGTACTGTTTCTATAGGACTTTAAGAGAATACATTTTGCAGAACTGGCTTTTGATGACTAAGGCATTAAGATGCCTGCTGTGAATGTTTGACAGATACCATCTGCTAACCCTCAAAAATTATTTCTGAACAGATGATACCTTTTCAGATCCAGTGCTTTATTGGGAGGTAAAGCTACTAGGTAAGACTAAACTGACATTAGGAGAATTTTTTGAATGTCAGACTTTAAGAACCTGTACTAGGACACAGAAAAGCCAGAAGTAAAATGTCCTTCAATTATCCAAGAAAGTCTCCAAATTTTATAAAAGATAAATCACAAAGGAGCCTCAAAAATGGAACTGGGTGACAGTTCCATTGTCTTTAATAGCTGAGAGCTGAAATGATGATGGTGTATTGATTAGATCTGGTGCAGGAGATGGGCATGGGTAGGTACCATGGCAGAGCCTGGGTCATAAGCTAGTGTGCGAGACACTCAGAAGCCAGGAAACCATAAAAAGGGTGATTGTAATAATGGGAAGTTTCTGGAGCAGGGAGGAATCCTGAAAGTCAACAGAGAAAATTAAGAACAGATTTTCTCAGAGACAAGGAGTTATTTGGCCAGGTGCCAAAGTAAGTCAAGGCCAAAGGAATAAAAAAAAAAAAAAAAAAAAAAAGTCTGCAATTGGGCTTGTATTCAATTCTGCTGATTTTTATTCTCATTTATTTGCATGTGGATGTTTAATCCCTGGGGTACATTAAAGGTGCTGCCAGAGATTTATTTTCCTAGTATTGCTTCTAAAACTTCCTTAGATAAATGTTTCAGAGACGACCCCGTCGAAATGAAGGTGATAGCAGCGCCATTTCCTTCTTTGGGCAATATTTTAGGTGAGTGAAATAATGTCCTGGACAAACGGCAAAGGCTCAGGCCATTTATCAGCAACCACAAACCATGTTCAAACAAGGTGCGATGCCAGGTCTTTACAGCACAAAGAGAATCAGGACAAAGAATGTAAGCACCAAAAGACAACTAAGAATGAGAGGTAGCAAAAAGTGAGAACTGACATGGGGAGTCACATGGTATCTGTGATAAAATAATATAATGAGCAGATTACTGTGTATCTGGATAAGTGAGGTGTCACTGAGAATAGAAGGCGGGATCCGAATCTTGAAAGTTACCCTAACCCAGTTAAGTGGGAAGGAATGGGAACAGTGTCTCAGGGAGGTGGCCCTGCATATACATCAAAACAGAAGCTGAATTCACATGTTACGCCTGACAATAGAGTTTTTCAGGATAGAAGTTCTGAACAAGAAGCAATGGGAGGGGTACTGAGAGAGTTACACTCAGGCCAGATTATTAGAGGCTTCAGATATCAGGCTAAAGAAGCTGGAGTTCAAATATCAGGCTACAGAATGAGAAGCTGCTGAAAGTTATCCACTAAGAAATGGTGTTATTATAGCAGCTATGTGGAAAATAGACTTTAAATCTATTAAATCTTGGGCTATCAGGGACCAGAAGCCATGCATGGGAAGTGACTGAACCACACAAGGTGAGTATGAGAAAAGGTGAATAGAAAAGAAGACCTGCAGTCAAAGAGGGATGGGCAGGCGTGCTCAGGATTGAATCGGAGAATATAGGCAAATATCAGCTCATAGGGAGCTTCCCAAAAACTGATGACTGGATTTGTGGTCAGTGGTTCAATGAAGCATGAGATTCAGTTCAGAGTGTGGGCAGATCATTTGGAGTGGAAAGAAAGACTGCACTGTGTAGACTCTGGAAAATAATTAAGGATAGAATTTGTGATTTCATATAGATAATAAAGGGAAGGGAAAGAGTCAGAGACTATCCTAAAGCTTCACACCTTACCAGAAGAAATGCGAGTTGTGTAACTGAAAGACCTGGATAACTCAGAGAAAGGTCCACTTTGGGGGTAGGTTCTGAGTACTTTCATGCCAGAGTTTGTAGGGGGTGAAATCTCCAGTCGTAAAATCAAAGCTCAGAGAAGAAGACAAAACTGAAAATGTCACCCTTAGGAACCATCTACTGAAAGTCACAGAAGAAAATAATGCATCTTCAGAAAAAAAACACGAGAAACCAAGCCCACAGGGGATTGTGTGCCATGAAAGAGGCTTTCAGAAGTGATGAATTTGCTTGTTAAACCCTGTACTCTGGTGTAATCAGGCATCAAAGTGTGAAGTCTCCATCTCCATCTTGCTAGAGCTGGAATGAGATACACAGGAAGCAAAGGAGCGGAGAAGGCACTACACCAAGGAAGGACGTGGGTGCCCGCGTCCCAGACTCAGAGTGAGTGTTTTCTTGCAGGAAAACTCACGGAGTAAGTGTTTTCCTGAGAGGTGACTGGGCAGCTGGCCTTTTCTAGCTACTTCAAGAAAGATGAGTTTCCCTTCTTCTACATTCACATTTTAGGAAGTATTTATTTCCCTTCCATGATATTTGCTTCTCAGTACAGAGATATTAGCTTGGCAGCTAAAATATTTTTTTTCTGAATGGAAGCAAATGTCAACCCTGGCTCAGGCAACAGGCATAGCCAGAAGGTTTGCCGTGAATTTCTGAACACCAGTGAACCCTGCAATACTTCTGGGTTGAAAGAAGAGTCAAAATAATCATGGTTATAGTGGAAGTTGGCAACACTGTTGGAGGTTCTGCTATCCAGTGCCCGCTTTAGAAAGGAAATTGAAAGCTCAGAGACAGATGGTCCATATTTTGTCCAATATTACATACAAATGGCAATACGCTATAACCAGTTTTTAGGAATGATGTTTTATGTCTTTGATTTTTTAATAAACTTCCATAAGCTAAACAGTTATACTTTAAAAAAAAAAAAGTAACTGAGTATCACAATAGAAGCATACTTCCTTACCAAATGACCTTCAGAAAGACAGAAAGATGGACAGACAGGAGTCAATGACAGAAAGGCAGACAGAATGGCAGACAGAAACAACAGCAAGACAGAAAAGAGTATTTGACAAAACATAGGAAAGAAGCCAAGTTATGGTTTCTACATCAAGACTATTGAAGCGATTACCTTTCTTAGGCAAATGACAGTAACTTTAAAATGTGAAAAGACATCAAGAACTTCCTGGTTATATTTTGCTAATGCCTACCATCCCATCAGCAGTGACCTTGGGGTTTTACTTTTATTTCTGATAGGATGATTTGTTTCACTAGAGCAGCTTGCAGTGGGGCCTGGCAGATTCAGGAGGTAATATTCAGCCAGAATATTCTGCCAGATTCTGTTCTGTTTCCGCCAGAACACAGAGAAGGTTCAGGGAAAAAAGAGGTCACCATCTACCAACCATGTCTCTTAAAGACTAAAAGAAATTTTCACTCCATTCAGGAGAGGAGCAGCCAAATTCTTGTCTCTAACTTCAATTTCCCCCCAGTCTCTCTTTGCTTCCAAATAGCCCTAGAAAGGATTTAATGTGAGGGAAGTTTGAACAAACAGGGTAAATGTTTCAATTTATGAAAATGAATTACAAATTAGACAAGAGAGAGAAATAAAAAGAATAAGGATAAAAAAGGAAGAAGTAAAACTATCATTATTTGCAGATGACATGGTACTTTACATGGAAGACCCCAAAAACTCCACAAGAAGACCCTTAAATTAATTGACAAATTCAGCAGAGTAGCTGGATACAAAGTCAACACCCCAAAATCAATAGCATTCCTATACACAAACAACAAACAGACTGAGAGAGAAATTAAGGAAACCACACCTTTTACAATAGCATCCAAGAAATTGAAATATTTAAGAATCAATCTAACAAAAGAAGTAAAAGATCTATTCAATGAAAACTACAATACTCTGAAAAAAGAGATTGAAGAGGATTTCAACAAATGGAAAAACATTCCCTGCTCATGGATAGGAAGAAACAACAATGTGAAAATGGCCATACTACCAAAATTGTTGTGCAGATTCAATGCAATTCCCATTAAACTACCATTAGTATAGCTCACAGATCTAGAGAAAACATTCCTTGAATTCATCTGGAATCAGAAGAGACCCAGAATAGCAACAGTTAATCCTGGGCAACAAGGACAAGTCAGGTGGAATCACAATCCCTGACCTGAGATTATACTACAAAGCTACTGTAATAAAATCAACCTGGTACTGGCTCAAAAACAGACCTGAGGAGCAATGGAATAGACTGGAAGATACAGCCACAACCATAAACACACTCAGCCACCTAATCTTTGACAAAGGGGCCAAACAAGCTCATGGAAGAAAGATAGCCTCTTCAATAAATGGTGCTGGAAAAATTGGCTTGCCTCTTGCCAAAGACTGAAAATAGACCCAAGTCTATCACCATGCACCAAACTCAAGTCAAAGTGGGTCACAGATCTCAATATTAAAACAGAAGCACTAAATCTTTTGGAAGAGAAGGTAGGTAAAAACCTTGAAGACATAGAAGTAGGCAGAGAATTCATGAACAAAAATCAAACTGCAAGGGAAACACTTCAAAGAATCAACAACTGGAACCACATCTTACTGAAAAGTTTTTGCACATCTAAAGAAATCACCAGTAGAATAAAAAGAAAACCCACAAATTGGGAAAAAAAATCCTAGCTGGCTGTCCCTCAGACAAAGGTCTTCTATTTAGAACATACAAAGAATTAAAAAACAAGAACCTGTCCAAATTCAAAGATCCAATCCAGAAATGGGCATCTGAGATCAATACACACATCTCAGATAAAGAAATACAGATGGCAAACAAATATATGAGAAAATGTTATACATCTTTAGTCATTTGAGAAATGCAAATTAAAACACTGAGATTTCATCTCACCCCAGTAAGATTGGCCAGCATTAAGAAATCAACCAATAACAAATGCGGTGAGGCTGTGGAGAAATAGGAACTCTTCTCCACTGCTGGTGGGAATGCAGACTGGTGAAACCACTGTGGAGATTGGTTTGGCGATTCCTCAGCAAACTACGTCTAGAGGTCCCACTCAACCCAGCTATTCCCTTTTGGGGTATTTTCCTAGAAGATCTGACAATGTCATATTACAGTGATATATGTGCACCCATGTTTATAGCGGTGCAATTTGTAATAGTTAAATTGTGGAAGCAACCCAAATGTCCATCCACTGAGG
Organism: Dinomys branickii; assembly: GCA_004027595.1. Lineage (NCBI taxonomy): Eukaryota > Metazoa > Chordata > Mammalia > Rodentia > Dinomyidae > Dinomys > Dinomys branickii. The sequence goes on along the minus strand of PVLD010002381.1, from coordinate 91,336 downwards.
TCTGGATAAAAAAACTGGCATTTTTATGTAATGGAATATTACTCAGCTATAAAGAAAGACAAACTTGAAACTTTTATAGGCAAATGGCCACAGTTAGAGGCCATACTCATAAGTGAAATAAACCAGATATGCATGTGCAAGCAACATATTGTATCATTAGTGTAAGAACCCAAAAGTGGGAATATAAATTAGGAGGAATGGAAGGAAACTGCTCAAAAGTAAAGAGCAAATGGGATGAGAGGCAGGAGAAAAGGAAGAAAGGGATAATTATGTATGTATGTATGTATATGCAGGATGGCTAACATGGTTGTACTACTGACATGTCACTTTATTATAAGGAACAGTTAATGATTAGTTGTTTGATCAATCTTGTATGTCTATATTTGTTTTCCTGAGCATACACTCTGAAGTTATCAATATGTAATACAACAACCATTGTTAATTCCCTGTCATCTTGTCTACAATTCAGTTTTGATTGTACTGTTCTTGTGCTACTTAGTATCTGTTTGTTAATGTTTTTGTTCTTTTACTTTTAAAATATAAAAAAAAAGAAAAGAAAATGCATTATGGTAAAAGACACATTGCCATTAATTCTTCTCAAAAATTCTCCTCTTCTCTTTGAACTCATTGATCTGCTCCTTGCCAATTTCTGAAGCAGTTCTGGAAGTCCTCTTTCATGAGGGTCTTTTCAAGGTGTGATAAAAAAGTACATTGAATGCAGCTGCCAAATGCCTCCCAAAGGAAAGGCAGGTTTATAAGAACCTTACAATGTGTCCTCCTCCATTTATTTAGTGGATCTGGCACTATTTGGCTCCTGTCTTTTCCCAAAGCCAAAATGATCACGAAAAGCAAATGTTTAGAGTTGACTGGGGACATAGAGGTGACCACAATGGCACAAGTAAAGACACCATTTTAAATGTCATCTTCCCTCGACCTTTCCTACTGTAGCTCCAAATTTCTATGGTGCGCCTATGTGTTTCCCAGCTCATACAGGTTCTTTCTGTGATATTTTAACTTCTGCTTTTCATCCTGTCATCGTATTTTTCCCTTTCACCGTTTGCAATGCACTTAATCTGCTATAGTAACATAAGAAAGCAAAACACCTTTAATACTTTTGTAGGTATTTGCTTGGGAGGAAAAACAAGCAAACACACTTCAGTGGCACTTATTTTCTCAGTTTATTTACAATTTTCTTGTGAAAGCTATTTTTTAAATGTTAGATCAGCATCCTTAGTCCTCCCTGATGGCATTTGCCTTGTTGGTCACATACTCAACATACAAATCCAGAATCAAGTGGCAAAACATTTGTTCTTTGATACAAATGGAGCAACAGAGAACAGGCTTATGCTACCAGCTGAAGCAATTTTAAAACATGAATGGCAGTTTGCAGGAAAGTACAGTTTATAAGATACCAGAGGGCTGCCAGTGAAGGACAGTGACACAGGAGAGAAGGGAAACAAGCAATATGAGTCCAGTGCTGCCCCCAGTTTGTGCCTTGGAGTTTGCAGGTCATGGTACACAGATAGAACCCAGATGAAACCCAAAGTCTCCCTACATTGAAGCAAAAGCAGCGGAAGAAAATCATGAAGTATAAACTCAGATTTGCAAAGGGGCACCTTGAGGATGTAGCTCAGTCCTGATCCATGTAGCTACTGAGAGAAACTACCCGAGGCCAACGAAAGAATCAGCTGAAAGGATTACAGGGGAAAGTTTTAGGCTTTCCTATTCCTATCAGAATACTGTTTGGTATCAGACAGAAAAACCGCATGATTTATAGGTAATTATGAAGGATACATGTGACAGTCTTGCCTCAGTAGAATTAATCATCCCTGGATTGAACACTGCAAAAGGACTAGTTTTATTTATTTAGGTTCCAGGAATTGAACTCAGGACCTTGCACTTGCCAGGCAAGTGCTTGTGCCACTGAGCTATATACCTGGCCCCCAAAAGGACTAGTCTTAAAATGTTCCTTAAAGCAAGACCTGCAAGAAGAAAACTTTTCAAGTAAAGTAACTACATCTCAGAAGAAATGTCAAGAAATCTGTCGGGATTCAAATCTATCCAACACCTAACAAAATAATATTCACAATGTCTGATATCAACAAAAAAAACCTACCAGCTGTTATGGGTTGCATCTTCATGTCCCCCCAGAGCCTCATGCTCTCATAGGTGGAGCTTTTTGGAAGTGGCTGGCTCTGAGCTGTGTGAATGTGGGTTAAGGATGTGTGAATATGAATTGAGGGTGTGATAATTATATTAGCCCGCTGATTGGTTGAGCACATTTCTGGGTGTGGATAATGGGAAGCCCCATACTGGGTGTGGGTGGCACCACCCAAAAGGCTTATAGCCTGGATGAGATAAAAGGGAAAAGCTGCTCACTGCTTTCTGCCTGTGCTGCCATGGACTGTTTCTCCTCTGTGATGCCCCTCTGCCATGCTGCCCTGCCTTGGAGTCAGCTGATTAGGGACTGAAACATCTGCAAACTGTGAGCTGAAATAAACCCTTCCTCCTTTAACTTGTGAGAATTGCACATTTTGATACCAGCCACGTGGGAGAACAGCAACAAGATGGCAAAATAGGATACTTAGGACTCTTCCTCCAGCCACAGGTGAACCAAATGCGTATGTAAACCAATTCCTTCTGAAAAAATCCAGAAATTGGGTGAGAGATTCCTGCACATTGGATAATTGAGAAAATTCCCCTAAAATCAGCAGGAAAATCAGCGGGAAAAGTTGAGACACACTTTCACATGAAATCCCATGCCTGGCCCTGTACCATGCAATCAGAGAAAACCTCTCATCTCTCGCCTTGTCTGTGAGGAGTTAAGGGTTTTTAACACACGTCTAGTGTTCCAGTTTTCACAGTTGTTGCCACAGGGACTGACTCCTAATTTCTAGAAGCTGATGGTGCCTGAGGTTGACTAATCCCCTGAGATAGAAGGGAAAAGTGGCAGTTTTTTAACAGGTACTCAAGCTCTTCCTATGTCTCCATTTCCTAATGCAACATAGTGCCAGGAGGAAACAAAGATCAGCTCCTAATTTTACCAGGAAAGTGTTAGAGTGGATATCAAAAGCTCTGGCATTTCCAGCTGCTACTCAGAGGTCTGGTTTATAATTAGCCTACAGCTGCAAATTAAAAAAGCAGACAATCACTAGTCCCTTGGGAGTGTGGACACCTGTGAAGGTTCTTTCTTCCAACTTTACTCCAGCAATGAAAACAAGAGTCCAGCTTCTTCCTAGAAAAGAGTGGGACTATACACAATGCATCACTTTTTCAGCTGCTGTCTCAGGGTTTCGCTTCTAACTCACTTATCCTGGAAGCTGATGCAATCACTACTCACTACTCATCTGAAGTGTACAGAGAACACGGAGGTGTCCCTAAATGGCTCTGCAGGCTTTTTCTACGACCACCCCTCCACCAAGCTTTAGCTATTCCCAGTTTCTCTCTGGAAGAGATTATGTTGCACACCTGGTGTACTGACTTTTCCAGTTTCTACCCAAGGATTTGGCTTCTAACTTGCCAGTCTCTTGTAGCTGACAGGGCAAGTAATTAGTTGTCTGTGGGAGTTTAAATGAGCATATGAATACTTCCTGTGGCTCCAAGAATACTATGGCTGGAAAACCTGTCCCTCAAAAGTCAAGGGGAGATAAAGAAAAAACAGAAGGAGTTCAGTACCATCAGATATGCTTAACAATAAATGCTAAAGAAAGTCCTTCTAGATGACATGGGAAAAAAAGGCCAAGAGCAGCCCAGGTGCAAAAGAAAGTATGAAATTCATTAGTACAGGTAAACATATGAACAAAAACAGAAAACTGTTTTTCTAAAATGGTGAGGACTAAATAGCTTTTAACTCAAGTATAGAACTAAAAAGACAAAAGCGTTAAAGTTAGTATAACTAAATTATGTTAGTAGATACAGAGTACAAACCAATGTGGATTGTGACATCAATAGCACATGCTATGGGAAAAGAGAGATAAAAATGTGATTTTGTTCGTAAGAGAAACTGTTTAAAGGAACTGTTATGCATTTTATAGTAATCGTAGAAAATATTTGTGGAACTCGAACAAAAAAAAGTAACAAAACATAACACAAACAACAAAACTCAAAGAAAGACAGCAAGAGAGAATACAGAACTACAGGGCAGACAGAAAACAGTTGATCAATCAAGAATATCAAACTCTTTCTCATCAATAATTATTTAAGTGTAAGTGGTTAAAAGCAATATCCAAGAGATAGGGACTGGCTGGATGAATTTTAAAAACAAGATGTGAATGTATCACTTCTGTAAGAAATCTCACTTTAAACTCAAAGACACTCATAGCTTGAAAGTGAAGGGATAGAAAAAATACTCATGCAACCAGTAACGAAAATAAAGCAAGAATAATTATGTCTATATTAGACAAAATAGACTTTGAGTCAAAAAAGTCTCTACAAAGAAAGTCACTAGACATTGATAAATCACTACACATTGAAAGTCACTATAATTGAAGTCTCAATTCAACAGGAAAATATAACAATTGTCAGTATAAATACACTAAATGCCAGAGTATCTAAGGATATAATATAAATATCACCAGATCTGAATGGAGAAATTGACAGCAATGTAGTAAATAATTGTAGCTGATGTTAAATATTTCACTTTCAAGATGAAGGTAGAAAATCATTAAAGAAACAGGGGCTGGGGATATAGCTCAGTGGAATAAGCGCCTGCTCGGCAAGCGCAAGGTCCTGAGTTCAATCCCCAGTACTGCAAAAAAAAAAAAAAAAAAAACAGTGAACTTGGACAATATTATAGACTAAATGGACCTAACAAACACCCAATACAGAAACACCCAGTATACATCCTTCACAAGTACACATGGAACCTTCTTCAGTATAGATGACGTGTTCAAAATCATACCAACACATATTATGACCATGATGGAATTATACTAGAAGCCAGCAATAGAAAGAAAACTGGGAAATTCACAAGCATTAATATAAATTAAATTAAATTAAAATTAAATTACAATGTTGAGCCACCACTGGGTCAAAGAAAATAATCAAAAAAGATACAATACATTGAAAGGTACAGCACATTGAAACTGACTAAGAATTAACAGAAGCAATGAAATAGCAAAAAGTATGGACCACTACATTTCATATGTTCAAAAACATTAGTATAAACACAGGAGATACTAAAAAAATTCAAGTCTAATGTCTAGAAATAAAAATTAAAACGCATGACATTGGAGATTTACTGTGTAGGCTTCATGGCAGATCAGGTATTATAAAACCAAAGATTAGTGAACAGGAAAACATTAGGAGAAACTGTCGAAAATAAAATTCAGACAGGAAAGAAAATATAAATGGAGTAACTGAGCTGTGAAAAAACTACTCATATACATGTGGTTTGAATTCCCAGGAAAGAAAAGATGGAAAGAAAAAATTTGAAAAAAAAAAAAAAGATAGCTAGTTTCTGTATATTTGCTGAAAACTATGAGCTTACAGACCCAAGAAACTGAAGGAATTCCAAATACATGAAGAATGAACAAAAAGTGTGCCTAGAAACACCATAATTAAATTGCCGAAAATAAGTGTAAAAGAGAACTTCATCAAAGCACTCAGAAAATACAACCACGTTTCATACAAGGGATTAAAGACAGAGCTCCAGTAGATTTTGGGTAAGAAGGAATACAAGTGAGAAGATCTGCAACATTTTTAAAGTGCTGAGAGAAAATGACTCTTAAAGGGAATTGTATCCTCACTGAAATGCCATTTCAAGAACAAAGATGTAAAAAAAAAAAAGATGTAATAAAGACTTGTAAGAAATAAAGAGCTAAAAAATTATAGACCAGATCTTTACTGCAAGAAGTTTAAAGGATTTGCATCAGGTAAAAGTAGAAGCATACCAGGCAGAATTATGGATTTACATAAAGGAATGAAGGACATCAGAAAAATGTACATTATGTTGATAAATATTATTTTTACTATCATGAAAATCTCAAAAATAATTAATTGAAAAAGCAATGCAGTGTAATATGTACTTATTACATATATAAAAATAAAATTGATTATAAAATATCACAAAGACCAAGAGGAGAGGATCATATGTGTAAATACAATGTCTGCTTCCACTTTATGAAAACAGAAAAATAAATGCAACTTTAACACAAAATAAGCAGAAGAAAAGAACTAATTAAGATCAGAATAGAAATAAATAGAAGGTAGAAAAAAATAGAAAAAAACTCAATGAGGTAAAATGCTTATTCCTTGAAGAGATAAAACTGATAAACCTCTAAGAAGATAAACACAAACTTTATTAATATCGGGTAGGAAAGGTGATTATATGTATTTATTTTTCAGATATTAAAAGATGATAAGTAAATATCAAACAGAATTTTAGGCCAATAAATGTGCCAGTGAAGATTAAAAAAGCATATTACTTGAAAGATTCAAGACACCAAAGCTCACTCAGGAAAATTATAATCTCAATAGTACCTTTACTATGAAAGTTGTTTAATTCATACTTTTAAATATTCTCCCTGATAAAATTCTCTCTGATAAAATTTCAAATCCAAATGATTTCATGTGTGAATTTTGTACTAACAAGTATTTAAGCAACCACTAAAAATTAACATCATGTAACCAAACACATGATCCATAAAATAACACATCTATAACTGCAATTTCCTGAATTTAAAATGGTTTGCTCTTTTAAGGACACTATTAAGAAAGTGAAAAACGTATGTCACCTATTGGAGAAAGTATCTACAAATTTTAAATCAGATAAAGGATCATTTTCAGAATACATAAAGAATTCTCAAAACCCAGTAATAAGAAAATAATCCACCTGACTCAAAAAACAACATAAAAAAGCAAAACATCTATGCAGGCATTTCATCAGAAAAGATATGAAGAAAGAAAATAAGTACATGAAAAGATAATTTGACCACATTAGTCATTAGGGAAATGCGAACAAAAACCCACAATAATGTACTACTATACTCCTTTACTACAGGTTAAAAATTTGATAATTTTATTGTAGTTCAAATGTTGTCAAGAACAAGGTTCTCAGACACTGTAGGTACAAATGTATCATGATAAGAAAACTTTGAAAATTTCTTAAATAGTTCAACATATACCTATCATGTGAGTCAACCATTCTACTTGGAAATACTTTCTCCAAAGAAAAGAAAGCATCTCTCTATAGAACTATTTGTACATGAATGTTCACAGCAATTTCATTTGTAATTGTCACAGTTTTAAAAAAATCCAAATGCGCATCAAAGAGTAGATGAACTAGCACATATTCATACCATGGGGATAAAAAGGGATGTACTATTAATACATATTTGATATGAATGACTCTCCACTATTCTGAGTAAAAGAAGTCAAGCTAAAGAGTCCCTCCCATGTGATTTCACGTACATGACGTTCTACAGAGGGACATGAGGAAACTTTCACTCATGAAAGTGTTCACTATCCTGAACGTGATGATGATGTCATAGGTGTGTGTGTGTATGTCAAAACATCAATTTGCATAATTTAATTATCTGTCATTCGTTTTATGTCGGTTATACTTCAACACACTTGGTAAATCAGGAGTCACAGAAAGCTACAGACACTATGGTCAGTCCCATGCCTCTGCAAAAGAAAAGGAAAGGAAGCTGTCTCTAGAAAAATCTTATGGATTATTTGAGGCATATATTTATGAAGTTATGTATGTGCCATACATGTAAGGACTATCAAAAAGAAAGATTTTAATGGAAGCAAATTTGAAGTTGCCACATGACTTACAGAATCTCTGCTCAAATATTCTCTGAACAATCCTTCCGAACTCTCCAAGCTACCCTCTGTGAATGGAGTGCCATACCTCCTTTTCGCTCTCTGAGTTCATTCTGAAGTAAAATGGCATCAGTAAGGTGGAAGCCAGAGATTTGCCATCTCCATACAGTAATCCCTACAGTCAACAGTGAGATTTGCTCGGAAGAAACAGGATACAAATGGGAAACTTCCTTACTGGCGCACACTAGCAGGTATAATTCAGCAATGCTACACTCCATCTAAAACTCCATTAAGTGTACAGAAGTTAGTGTCTGTCATTTTCTTCTGTCTATTTTTAAATACAATAATATGTTGAAGAATTATACTCTGAAATTCTCCTAAACCATGTAGGGAAAGTGGGATTCTTGGGTGGGCTTAGATCAGGGACCAGGCCCCTTCAAGAGGTCTCTGCATCTCCACAAGAAGCAGACAGCAGAGCTGGCAGCCTGTGATTTTGACACCCTGCTCTTTGTAGCTACGTTGCTCCCCCTTACCCCCTCTTTGAGTAGGTTACTTCTCAGAAAAAAACCAGTTTCCTTCCCAAAGTCTTCTGTCAGCCCGCTCACTCTGGATGCTAGCAACAAGTTTAGTAACCAGTCAAGCGTCGACCTTCAAGGGGGTGGGGATAGGATCCCTACTCCATAAAACAGGACTGCTGCCTCAGACTCAGTGGTGTCTCTGCTCTGAGCACCCTCACTCCTTCCCTGGGGTCCTGGGGTGGCTTTACACCGCTTCCTGCAATACCTACAATAAAAGAACTTTCCCTTTGCACTGGTTTCTTGACTTCTCTTCCTATGGTGGGCAGACAGGCCTGCCAAGGGTGAGTCTGGGGATCCCTAGACCCCAGACCCACCAGAAGTAACAATCATAATGTACTATGTGTTCATTGTTTACTTGAATTAAGCCAAATTTTTTGATTATTTAAATAAAACAAATTGAACTACAATATATAATAAACTATTCAACTAAACAGTCAAAAATCTAATGATTAAAAGAAAGACCAGTGTGCTAAAGGAAAGCATTGAGCTAAAGTATTAAGTAAAATATTTCTTTGGTTTAGCATTATGAGTCAGCCAAGCAGTTTGAATATAGAAAGGGACCCAGACAAACGGCATTGAACCTGATGTGAAGGCAGTCCTTCAGCCGCCATTCCCATCCACATCCATAGAAACCCAGAGATGTACATCCAGGAACCTCAGGAATTTGAACTAATGCTCACTGCAGATATATCAGGTTTATATTTAGAAAGAAAAAAACCAATAGTGTCATAAAAGGCTGCAATAAAATTTACTATTTATAGTAGAGATATCAGTAGTGTTCAGGTAAACACTTCAGAACCTGCTTGGAAGTGGAGGGAACCTGACAAGCCCCATTTTGCCGTGGTTGTCAATTTCTGTGTTGTAAATATCCCCACCGTGGCTGATCGCAAGTTGATTTATTGGAGAAGAAGGAGTTGGAAAGTGTGCATCCAGCTCTCCTGGGCTTGATGGTGAGCCAGGACAAGCACTCCAGTGGCAACATAGCTAACTCAGCTCTTATAAGAGAAATAAAGCAAGTTTCTAGAATATGCTTGTGTGTCTTATGCATTGTGGATGATCAACTCTGACAGTATCTTTTAACCTACGACAATACATTTCCATCTGAAAACATCTTCAGGAGATACTACCTCACATCAACTATCTGAAGTATGGTTAAGATTGAGGCCTAAAAAAACAGTTGCATTTTTTTAAACAGGAATCTCTCTAAACAAAATTGAATTCCAATTAAGAGCTTATTGTGAATTCCCTAAAGAATAAAAAGAAAAGGTAACAAACAAGACAGAACATCTTAATACCAGTCTTAGACAAAATTAACCCAGGGCAACTTGTTAGTACAGGGAGAGGGTGAGTAGGACTAGGACAAAGTCAAACGTGTCTCCGTTCACAGAGCTTGTGTGTCTCCCGGCTAAGCAGAGTTGTCGGCCTGTGCTTGTGTTTTTGTTTGGAGATAGGATAGCTTTGCGGCTGTAGGAGTGAATAAGGGGGTCACCAAAAGCCATCTTTCTGTGGTGTTTCACACGAAGAGAGACTTTCTTGAGGTTTTAGAAGGAAAACTAACAGAAGGAAACAAGCTTTTCAGAGGGGAGGTTAAACAAAAGGGAAGAAAAGCAAGAACAGCAATAGCTCCAGCGTTTCAACACAACGGTAGCAAAGAAATAATAACAGAAGGGACAGAAGAGCTGACATATACCCAAGTTCTGAGTCTGACTGCAGCTGGAGCACTGAGGGGTCTGTGTCCCACTGCAGGGTCCTAATCGCGCAGCACAAAGGAAAAAGAACACAGAGAATTAACAAAAGGGGAGGGCAACAAACCAAACCAACCGTCATTCATCAAGGTAAAGCATATACAGTACAATACATACATGGAACAGTACCGTCCCATCCCCCCAATTCCCAGGAACCGGTGAATAACAAAAGAAAGGGAAAAGCCATTCTTCCCTTTGAACATCTCTTCCATATTGGAAGTTACGGTTGTTTGCACGGCAGAGGGCCCACAGTCGAATATTCAAACTCTCAGCACATGCCCATCCTGTGCTTTGCTTCGGTTTGTACCTGTATCTGGTTGACTTGAGCCTGCAAACTGCTGCATGTATCCCAGATACCTCAGAGCGCATCCACACCTGACAATGCTAAGCATCTTCCAGGCACTGGAGAGAACTAAATGTCAATGGACCAGAGCAGGAGTATCTAGCGATGCAGGACTAGATGAAGCATAACTGCAAGATCTGGTGAATAACTGGCTTACTCTGGTCAGTTACTACACATAGATCAGGTTTAGAAACTCATAAGTACTCTCATGTTTTGTTCTATGTAGATGCCACCAAATGATCACTGCCAATGCCATTTGTCTCTAAGATGCCAGGGATTTTTATCTTTAAAAATTTCACAAGAGATAACACAGAGTATCAGTAATCACCAGGCCATCCAATTTCTCTTGATGTTTCTCCTTCAGAATAAGACGGGATAAATAGCTCTCACATAATAAACAGAGTATAGCAAGAGGCCTTTCTCAGGCTGGCTCTTTCAATTTGCCACAGAGAATCAATTGCAGGTGAACCAGGCATGAGGGTATTTGGGAGACAACTGATGGACAGACGCCACCCTTTGGACCCTAGCAGGTGTGACTCACATTTGGCCTTGGTGACTTATTCAGCAGTGTCCACTGGGCATGCTGCTTTAAGTTCTCAGGTGCAATACCCTTTTGCTCGTTCAGAGTGTGGCTCACACACCAGGGGCACCAGCATCTCTAGAACGCTTGTTGGTAGTGCAGACCTTTGGGCCCCACCCCAGATTTACTGACTCCACACGACAGTTCAGTAACGCCCCCAGGCGATCTGTGGGCACGTTAACGTCACAGCAGCTTTTCCTCGGTTTCCTTGTCCATGATGATTTACCACGGCCTATGGGATAGTTTGTGATCTAATTGCCACTCTCTCTTCTCACTTATCTGTAACTGGTCTTCTTCTCCCTCAGTGTCTCTTCCTTGATATTTTTGCATCAACTACCTGAATAGCTTGGGGATTTGCTTCTGTGACAGCTTGGCTCAAATGTCATCTCCCCACAGTGCTCTTTGTCATCTCTTTCCTTTACCTTGATTGGCTTTCTTCAGAGTATTCATCTTTATCTATGACATTACTAAACATCAGTATATTTATCACTGACATTTGACTCTGGTCTTAAGCTTCACAGTGGCAGGAGTGGCTCCATCCCTATATTACAGACATGCCTAGGCCTGTGCTTATACAGTATTTGAATGGATGAATCTTTCCCTGATTTTTTTGCAGGAATTAAGTACAATTATACTGAGAAGGCATAGTAACCGATTGATAATCAGTAACTGTGGTTATTACCACCATGACTGCTTTATTATTACTGCTTCTTTGAATCAGGGCACCACCCACATGGTAGATGCCATATTAGCTTCTGCTGAGAGACAAGGATGCGATGTCACGGCTTCCTTTATTACCTCTGAGTGCTCTGACAGATGACAGTTGAAGTCCAGTGACAGCATAAACTGGCCTCTCTTTCTGTGCCCAGTGCTTCTCAAACTTTATTGCATATACAGATTCCAGGATATTATTAAAGTACAGATTCTGATACAGTAGATTTGGGGTGGCCTGAAATTCTACACTCTGAACAAATTCTAGGAGGTGCACATGCTGCCAGTCTGTGTGACGGTCTTGACCTAGCTAAGTGCTTTAGAGACTGACCTTGAAAACTTAATACCAGCATGCTGATTCCCAACCCTAGAAGTTTGGATCTAGTAGATCTTGAGTGGAGGTGGAGAATTTGTGTTTCTAACAAGCTCCCAGACAATTTTTACAAGGCTAATTAGGGACCACCTTTCAAGAATGACTGGGCCAGTCCACTGCTTTGCTGGCAAACAGAATGCATTACTCATGCTCAACTACGCCAGCATCTGAATTTGTGATGTGCTGTGGCCTGGCCCAAAGCCCAGGCCACCTCCAACCAAGTATATCAGTGTATCTGGGGTGGGACTCAGGCATCTGTGATTGTGAAAGTTCTCCTAGCGATTCTCATGTGCAGCCTGGACTTAAAGCTGCCACTCAGAACTTATTTTCACCTCCGGAACCGCCACCCTTCCTGTTCTGGACGTCAGTTCTTTCACTTTGTTTCCAATGGAGGAAGTAATGAAGTTAATCCGTTAAAAAAGCTTATACTTGCTATTCACATACTCCTGGGGATCTAATTTAAGGTGTTTCTTCTGCTGTGGCAAAACAGCAGCTTCTTGCTCTTGCTGACAATAAGTGCTCCCCCGGGAGGGGTGGGGCCCCAGCGTGTCCTGAGGTTTCAGATGCGATGATCTTTCTTGGCCTTTTCCACTTCCCCAAGCAGGTGGAGAATGTAGCAGCTCCAAGGTGGTCTGTCTGCTCTATTGTATACTGCACAGATCATATGAGCTCAGTGTACACTTAGGAAATAACAATATGATTCTACCAGAATGACTCCCTTAGGAAGTCCACTGATTACTAGCCGAGAGTTTGAATTTTCAACCAGAATGGCAAAGGCGATATAGGTAGGCAACCCCACAGCAAGCCTACCCCTACCCCATTATGCATAGCCAGGAAAACAAATCATAGCTAATGTCAGTAACAAGCCGTGGGGTAAAGAATAAATCCATTAAGGGTACCATGAAAGGCATCAGTTTTCTTTCTTTTCACTTTTCCCATTATTATTTGTGAAGTGATCAAATTTATACAGAATGTACTTTTATTTTCAAATAACCCTAAAACCAACAAAAGCTTGCCACGTAGTTTACTTATACAACGAAAGAAGTAGTAAAGCTATAAGCAAACGCATGAGAACTGGATATACTGTCACAAATTATTTTCCTACAGAAATCACCCTGTTTATTCTAGCAGCTAATTCGATTTTGGAGTCATTTCTGAAATGGCTTCACAATGCATAGTAGGAGGAAAATATTTTTGATAATGACATTCATTTACTTATTCAAGGACTGTGATAGCAGATTAAATGAATTTTGAAGCCAACTACAGTTCCTATGTGGAGATAAAATGCTATCATCTCTCTATCACCTATAGTTTAGTCAAGCAAAGCAGAAAGTAAGCATGCCATATAAGAGTCACCATGGGGCATGGAGGGACGTATGACTTACACCTAAGAGCTGCCATTTAAGTAAAGAAAATGAGACAGATAAAAATGTATGCCTAATAACATGCTGAGGATCTGTGCCAGGAAAAATGCAGTTCTCATCACTTTTGCAGTTCCCATTTTTTAAAATTTTAATAAATATTAGCTGAAAAAATAAATGTCATAAGAAAGATTCAAGGTGCTGATAGTTCAAAGACCCTTTCACTGAGTACCAACTCTCGACAGCCAATCTGGCTGTGGGCTACACTTCCACCATTCCTTGGAAGCAGAGCCAAGAGATACAACTTTCTCTGGTAAGATCAGAGATTCTGGTAAGGTCATTTTCATCAGTGCTGAGTTAATTAAACTTAGGCAGCTACATTAGTCTATTAGGTCTTACAAGCGTCAGTTTTACTGTGGATGTAAATTTACTAGTTCATCATGAGAACAGTGATTTCCAGCAAACTAATCACACAATCCTGCTCTTCTTGAACACTAGATGGCCAACACTGCCTTTCAGTTCAGAACAGGCGAAGCTGAATGTTTAACTATTACATAGCTTCACCCAGACTTCCTTCCACCTGCCCACTTTCCACTAAGACTACACATAACCGCTAACTGCTGCCCAGGTCTCCTTCCCTCTAACTCCTAAACTGACCAACCCAGCTCTTTCTGAATGATAACTCCTCCTCATTCTTGTAACTATGACAATTGCATTTCTGACTCATATTTCTGTCTGAAAAACCACCCTGGTTTTATTTGCTTTTTTGATGGGTTGCATCTGTCTGCTTTGACCATTTTAGCTGATTTCTTAGGTTTAGTCTCTGAGAGTCAAGGATAAGAACTCCAATGCCTTTTACTGGGGCCCTGCTGTTGGCACAGATGCTGAGTAACCCAATAATCTCTTACAACTTGAGACTGAGGCGTACTGTCATGATTCTATGCACCTATGTTTGTACTGGTTGCCACAGACATACCAACAAAGATCAAATTTATCAACTCTGCTTCAAAATTCTAAGTAGAAAAGCCTCTGACACCATGGAAAATAATAACTCCCTCATTTGATCTTAAACTTATCAAATAGTGTATCCTCTGAGATCTCATCCCAAAAGGCCTACCCTCTCGCCCTTCATTCAAATGTGAGGGTCTAACTGTTTTTCAATATTTCTCTATAAAAAAGTATAGACAAAATATCACAATTCTTCAAACTAGTAGTGACCTAGTAGGAGACTAATAGAACTTCAGATTTTAAAACTATCACCAGTTCACCAATTATCCAATTTATAAGATCCTTTCTTCACTGGTTCAATTTTCTTTGCTCAGTTCCAGTTAATTAGATAGAGGTTAAACTTTAAAAGCAATACAAACAACAATATTTCTTGGCCACTGTAGAAATATAACTTAGGAGTGAAAGATAGGCTGTCTCCGTTGCACATATTCAGTTGTTCTCTGATGAGTGGTTAAATTTTTTCCTTTTCAGCTCTTCCCAATAACTGCTTGGAGGTTTCTATTCTTCTGGATATCAGACTAGACAGCCTTAGAATTATTCTCTAAAAAGGTGTCTTTTCTTTCACCTTTACCGGGTTTTGGTTAATCAGAAAGACATGCCCAATAAATAATATTTGGATGACAGTAGATAAGAATGACGTGATTTATCATCTGACACTCAACATGGCCAAGCCACTCTCACATACTGCTGGTGGCATTTACATTAGTACAGTTTTGGGGAAGCCTGCCTCAGCCTCCTGAGTGCTGGGATTACAGGCATGCACCACCACACCCGGTAGCATTATGTCAATATGCAGCAAGAACTATAATAACTGAATTGCTCTTGGGCCAGTTTTACTCCCAAGAACTCAGACTGCAAAAATGAATATCAGTTGCAATACTAATTTTAAAAAATGGTGATGCTCCTGCTGCTGCTGCTACTAATGATAATTGCCACTTCCATATCATCTAATCCCATAGTCAATTCTTGCTCTTCATCCTTGGCTGGTCTGATTTTGGTCACAACTAGCTCCTTCACAGAGGGTTCTTTTTGTTTTCTCATCCCTGTAAATCTTGTCTCTTTTCCACCTCTCACTGTGATTTTGCAAGGCCCTTACTTTTCTCATCCCATATAACATGCATTCTCCAGCCAAGGTTATATCTTCTCCCCTGACTGCTGAACTCTTTCCCTAAGCAATTTTGTAGCTGTCCATGCATCTTCTGCACAAAGTAACCCCAAAGTCCCCATGAACATTGAGCTCCAAATCTTAAGTTTTTAAACGCCTAGCAGACATGTGTGTCTGCATGCTACCCTTCCTTATCTCATCTGTTTTTCATTTCCTTCTTCATTATCACAACCCTAGTTTAGGCCTTCAGTCCTCCTCATCAGACCACTAGTTCCCAAGCTAGTCCTCAGACCTTAAAACATTATAAAAGTGGCCTAGACAATGTCTCAGGCCTGTGGCACAGGCGCTTGTGTTTTTAACAAGTTGCCAGTAAATTCAGTGAATAGGTGTCATGTGTGGGAGCCAGGGATCTCCACTATCTCAGTGGTATCCCCAGTCTCATAGACTGTAGCCATTTTTTCTTCTCACTCACTGATACACATTCTACATAGTGTCCGCTGGAAGTCCTGTCTCCCATCTCTACGTTTCTAACATGTGTACTCATTAAATCCCAGCTCAAATGTCTCCTCCAAATATATTTGACCTCAGCAGTATTACACAGGAACAGCGTGCCTCTCAGACATTAATTAGAGAAGCACCTGGGCTTCTGGTTGCACAGTTCTCTTTACCAATCTCCTGTCCATTTGGTCTCAGTCAAAGACCTGCATCAGGCTTTAAAGCTAAGTCTGAAGATGGTCCACAGGAGTCAGAAGCACTTTACAAATCCCAGAGGCTTAGAATCAAGTCAAACACATTAATATTCTCCCTCTAACTATTTGCTTTGACCCTCGTGACTGGATTTCTGACTTGATTCTGAGAGAAAGCCTGGGCTGGTGATATAGCTTAGTGACATAAGTGCCTGTCTGGCCAGTGCAAGGTCCTGAGTTCCATCCCCAGTTCCACACAAGGGAGAGAGAGAGAGACAGAGACAGACAGAGACAGAGAGAGGCAGAGAGAGAGAGAGAGAGAGAGAGAGAGAGAGAGAGAGAGAGAGAGGAAAGCCTTACTTTGTACCTCAGTTCTCATAACAATTACCCATAGTCCTCTGGAGTACTAGTGTCTACTGTCAGGCAGCTTGCTCAGCATGTGGGTCGCACTCTGAACCAGAAAACTTTCTGGCTTGTAGCTGTGTTCTTATCCTTACACTCATCTGACCCCTATCTCACCCAGTTTTCGCCAAGCAGTGCAACATGGGCACAGGTACACAGTGTAAATGAACATTTACCAGTACCTAATCAGTGTCAAGACTATGTAGTATAGCAATGAATCAAAATCAATTGTTCTACCTAAACATACTGTAGATTTATTCCATGTGATTTGGGAATAATGGCTTATGATGTTATTGCTCATCTTGAGTACACATATTTGAGAGCTATAACAACATAGCAACGTCTTTGATTGCTTCAAGTGAAATCTGTCCATATACTGGATGGAGGATCTCTAGAAGTAAGAATAATTCCCATCATGAGAGTTCTTCAACTAACACATTATCTGGTAGATAAATTGTCCACTATTTACTGAGTGAATAGATGAATGAATGAACCAGTGAATAACTTTTACTGCCTTTCCTATAGATGGGTGTGAAAGTATAAAGGCAAATTGGTTCCAAAAGAAACAGTTTTTATTTAAAGAACTAGTCAGGACCCATGTACCTAATTTCTTTAATGACCACTGAAGGACTTATAAGTAACTCAGTCTTGTACCACATAGTCCCAGGAAAGTTTACAGACTCATCTTTGCACTGAAGAAAATCTACCCATGAAATGCTGACCATATTGCTGATTTGTGTTGAGAAATAAGAGGTCCAGCACCTTTTCAGCCAAATGGATTTAGCTATTCTAGTTAATCCCTGAAGCAAATGCATTGGAACCCAAATTGTCACATTCTTCCTTGTATCTTTAAAATGGCAGAGGACAGGACTCTAAGGAGTGCCAAAGTTGCTCTGAATTCTTGTTCAATATGTCTTTACTGTCAAAGAGACCATTCTCAACCAACAAAAAGGGAAACCAATTTAGGCCACTGTGAACATAGTACCAAACAGAAAATCTATAGTCAATGCCATCTCCAAATATATTATTTTTAAATGCCATTGCCAGAAGGAAAACACTGATTAACAAGGACATTGCAAAATCCACTGTATCACTCAATCTGTCACATATATTAACATGTGACCCAGTGGGTAAAGATGGTCCTTACATAATGACTTAGTGTTTTCTGTTCAAGTCCCTATCGTTTCCTTTCTTGAACTGGTGATCATATGGATAAACATTTTTGATGTCAGAAATAAAATTAGAGCCCTGCAATATATATTTATCTCAGGCTTAAATTTTTTTCTTAATTTCCTGTGTGAGAATCTTCCTTGTGTTGGATGACCTTGGAGCCAATACAGTACATGCTAAGCCACACAGGAAGTCCAGCTGAGCTGAATTTTTTTTTTTTAAATGCAGGGTTTCTGTTACTGCACGAGAACACGGTCTTCTCAGATCTTGCACAGAGATCTGCTGCCATGCAGGTAGTTTCTCTAGAAGGAAGTTCAGCCTCTCCTTGCTAAGACAGATGCTTATTTTGTCAGTGTAACTCTATGGGCACATCCAATACTCAGCGCAGAATGCTAAGAAATTTTGGGGGGCTTTTTGTACTGGGAATCAAACTCAGGACCTCACACTTGCCTGGCAGGTGCTGCACCACTGAGCTAAATCCCCATCCCAAGAAATTTTTAGAAATTGAACTAAACAGTTAAATTATGACAGAAGGAGAAAATTCTACAGAGTAAATCTTTAAATTTCCAAGGAGATTAATTTTGAACCATGCTTGCTTCAGTCTCCCTGAAGTCCAAGTAGCAGGTAACATCTTGTCAGTTCCTCTTTATGTGACTTTTAACTTAAAAAATTTTTGAGTAAACAAAATGTAATGATCTTATTAAATTTACCCATAGTCTTGCATTTATTATATTCTTTCACCCTTACTAATAACTTCTAATGCCTTGGTTTAGGCTTCCAGGTCATCAGATTACTCTGGAAGATATTTTCACCAAAAATGAGTAAAAAGTCTTGTAAGGCTTTAGAATTGGGTGGAGGATGATGATGGAAGTTCTAAGTATTTTCTTTTGGGCATTAGACCCACGTGGTTCCTCAGCATTTTCTCTTCTTGAGGTCACTTACCAAAGAAAAAAAGTGGCTTCCATGTGCAGCTGGCACAAGTGATCCAGGATCAAATTATTCTAGACAATATAATTTCTTATTTGAGAGTTCACTAGGCAGCAGACTGGGGAAAGTCTGAGTATATCAAATATCTGAATTTTAACAAAGTATTCTGTCAAAAGAAAGTAATTCTGAACTGCACAGAAACTTGAAGTTTTAAAGCAGAAAGTTGTCCCTTCGCCCCTGAATTCTAATGTGGAGTGCACACAAAGCTGAAAGCTGGAACACTCTCTAATGCTTTCCCTTTGTAGCTTTGTTTCCTGCTAAGGGCTTCAGAGACATTTATTCATTTCTTGCATTTGAGGTTCCCTGGTGAGGGATTTCACCTCCCTGGAGAGAATCCATGGATATGAGGGCATTTGGCTAACAGATGCCAATGAATGGGAAGGTAGGTATCTATTATAAATACTATGACAGGGATTATGTTGGAGGCAGCTGGGAAAATTTGAAGATGGCGTTGACATTATATAACATGAAAATACACTGAAATGGAAAAATAGAAATGATTGATTAGAAATTCAGGTTGAATAATCTGAGCAGAGACCATTTGATATAAATAGTATGGCAAATACTATACCAAAGCAAGTATGGTCAAGTATAAAGAGTGCTAATCTCTGCTGGTAGGAATATATTTTTATATAGTGATATTGACTTATTTATATTTTCTATTTGTATAAAACACACAAGTTTTGTTCGAAATAATATGATAATTAAAAATAAAATGTTGGAAGAGGGCATCGAATGCCCCTTTGATTAAAAAATAGAATTTGATGATTTTTAAGACTAAGAATGGCCAAAAAAAAGGTAGAAATTAATTTTATTACCACCTCCTATGCCACTTCTCATGAAAACAAGCATCAGAAATCTTTCCTTCTGAGTATTTTGTTGAGGAGGTCATGGGGTGGGTGCTATTATTAACATTATTATAACAGGAGATTGCACGATACCTTATCACGTTGATAGGAATTTATCTTTGATGCAATTTTTGAAAGTTTTATTCTCTGACTCAGATTTAGAACAAGGTACACGTTCTAGTGTCCAGGTGAACTTTATGAGGTCAAAAATACATTCCTATGTTTCCATCGATGGACAGGTTGACATGCCATTGGGAACACTAAAGAATCGTTACTAAACACAGAAAGAGTCACCCAGGAAAATGAAAAGAATATGTGTGCTGAGTGATCATCACTTAGCCTTCTCTCTGGTGGACTATCTGAAGACTCATCATAAGGCTATCCAGAAAGCACTCCCTAGCAGTTACACTGTGATCTGTCCTGGGCCTAGTTATGTTCAATGCTTTTATGTAATTACTTGAAAAAGATGTAGGTGTGTTTATCTGAAAAGGACACCTATATGATTCATGAGAAAATCTAAAGCTATCTCTTTCCTTGGAAAAATGGCTAAATCAAAGCATAAAAAAAAATACCACTGCTATTAATCATAGCTAAAACTCACGTGATGCATACCATATGCCACACTCCTTTCCAAATGCTTTACAAATATTCATGTGTTTAACTGCCTGCAATAATTGTATGGAGTAGGTGATATATCATTTATATAAACTGCTATTGGAGATAGTATATGACAGAGGTGTATTTGGAAACTTGAATTAAACTGCCTAGGCTGAAATCTGGCACTGTGAATGTGCTCTGAATGAACTTGAAACAAATCACTAATTTCCTAATTTTCTCTGTGCTTCAGTGACTACATCTATTTAAAAAATGGGATGATAGTTCATTCATTGAACCAACATCTCTCAAATGCCTACTGTACGGTTTTGAGGCCACTTAGTACCTATTCTGAAGGAATTCATCATTTCCTGGGGAAGAGAGATGCTTTCAATTACACAAAAGATGTTCTTTTTAAAAGGCTATATAGTAGTAATCCTTCATTCCTGTGTATAAACAATATAGGCTGCTGGTTTTAGATTAATATTATTTATCACACTGAGAAAATACATTTCTGCTCCTGGTTTGCTGAATTTTAAAACAGAGCACCAGGTATTTAATTTTTCCTGTATTATTTAGCTATGTATTGTCATGATGACTTTTCCCTCTGACTTTTTTACATATTGAATTGTGTTAACATTTTCTCTACTAAAATATAATTGCAGTTTTTAATCAATATCCACTTGGATTCCAGCTGCATATAGTACAGTAAGGATTTTTTAAATCTATGTTTAGAAATCAAACTAGCCTTTACATTTTTAAAATAAAATTTACTTTTAAAGGCAATGTTTGTCCTTTGTCCATTATGATTAACTGAGCAGTGACAGATTCTACTAAAACTGATCAAGAAAAAGAGAAAAATACCACTAATATAAGTTGTAAATGAGAAGTGAGTTATAATAACAGAAGCAGAAACTGTAAAACAAATTGTGACACTTCCAGTTTTTTTAAATTAAATAATCATACTAGCATAATTGAAAAATTATTATACATTTCTCCTTAAAACATTCACTCAAGAGCTCCTAAAAATCAATGAAAGGGGTTTTTGTTATACTTTCTGTTTTTAAAGCACTATTTTAGCCTTTTTGCTATATTAAGGTACACCGAATAGATCAATTTACAGATTAACTAGTTAGTTGGATTACGAATTTGCCAATTTTGGCTTTCTAAAGAAAATTTTAATTCGGATTTAAAATTGTTGGCAAAGGAATGACCAAATTTATGGGTGCATAGCTATAACAAGGGGTGTTAATTTGATTCTTACCTTCTCAAAGTGGTTTTTTGAAAGAGTCTGAATTCCTGACAAATGACAAATGTAACTAGAGAGAGTTATATTCTCAGCTATTTTTCTAGCTCTTTTCCTAGTCTCAGTTTTATGAAGTGCTAAAGTTAATAGAACAGCAATTGTTTTCAAAGATGTTGCTTTTACATAAAAAGGCAGTCCAAGTGGAATTTTAAAACCAAAATATAATATTCTCCTGCAATTTAACTCTCATCTCTATTTTATTAAAACAAAAACATAAATTTGTGTGGAATGTTTCTAAGTTCAAAACAAGGGCAGGACTTAGTAGGCTTCTAACGTAGTCTCTTCAAGCAAACTTTGTGCTCATTTTTCTAAAACACTATCCTCTTTCAATGCCAGTTTTCTTGCCTTTTATGAAACCTGCACGTAGCAAGGGATTTATTCATTGACTTCAAGTTACCCACTCGGGCCAGAACTTCCCTATAAAGATGTGAAATTAGTTGGAGTTTGCATGGGATAGGAGAGACCATCCCCTCTTCCAACTTGGTATTTCACCAAATTAAAAGAAAATCATTTAAGACAGTGAAAGAAATGAGCAGCGATGTTCACTGAGAAGGAATAACTGCTACCGTCTCCAGGATGCTAACAGCATAGGTCGGCTTTGCCTAGAAAGTTTTCAAAGGGCTGATCAACTGTGAAGTCAGTAATAGAACTTAATGCTGTCAACCACACGCCTTGAAACTGAGCAGTAATGACATCACACCATCATCCTGCAGAAGCAGGCAAGTACATTAACTTAATGATAGGCCAATGGACCCCTAAGGAAGGTGATCATGTTATGCCCACTCTTGAATAACTGTTAGATCATATACAACTGGGTTAGTATTACTGTTACCCCCAAAAGACATTTGGAAGTGTTCAAAGAAAAAGCTGACAGAAGACATATGCTGCCCCAAATCACAAAGGCAATTTGGTAAACTAAACCAGCTTGGTGCCCTCAAAACCCTCTGTTTTCACTTTTCTCAAATTTAAAGCAGTATCCACTGCTTTTGAAAAGCCCTATGCAAACAAAAGGCTCTAGTCTGAAGCACACCAATGCGCTGATATGTGTGAGATCATTCTAGTCTTACATGTTAGCTTCTTAAAGAAAAAAAGAATTCCAGTCTATCCTCATGTTCACAGTTTTGCCCACCAAATTGCCTAGTTTTCTACAGAAACAATACACTCTCAAAAATAAGTTTATAATAATGCATTGAGTGGAAAAAAGAAAAATGCAAAATTGTTTACCTTTTCCCCGAAATGCATGTAGGCAGATGGACAGGGACTACAAGTTATATGGACGACCCAAAAGTCTGCTTTGTCAGAAGAGCACTGCCGAGGAGGGCTGCTTCTTTCTATCTGAAGCTTGATTAAAGTACTTGATTAAAGCTTAATTTAAAAATTAAAAATCTAAACCAGAGGTCACAAATTGCCAACCTACATGACAAATAAGGCCCATAATTCCATTTTTTTAAAAAGTCAGCATTCAGTGTTTAGGAAATTATTGCATAGTTATGGATTTCTAGCTTCTCGTGAAAATTGGAAGATATGGCATAATTGGGTTTGTGTTCCCACATAAATTGAACTCCCATGAGCCATGAGGTGATGACCTGGCTTTTTTTGGGGGGGAGGTAGTACCCCAGGGCCTTTGCACTGAGCTATAGCACCAGCCCTCTTTTAAATTTTTTACTTTGAGATAGTTTCACTAAGTTGGTAAATTATCCAGGCTGTACTCAAACTGGTGATCTTTCTTTCTTATACTACCAGAATGCTGCGATTATGGACATGAACTACCACATCCAGCTGCCATTTGGTCCCTTAAAAAACAATGTGTTCGCTAACAGCTGCTGTAGGCCTCCACTTCACTCGTGTTTACATGAGAATCCTGGAAAAGATTCCACTCCTATTAATGAATCTTCTTCCTTCTTTTCATGTGCTTACCTTTGAGATATCCCTTCAGGGGTCAAATCAAGGATGTCTGTGTCCTCTTTGGGAAGTTACATAATTTATGAGTATAGATGGTGGGATAAATGTTTGGCAATAGAGATTCACTAAACAAAAGCAGTCAACACTGATTAATAACACACTTTGTTATTAACAAGTTAGTTAATTCTATTACAAATAAACAAAACAGTTTCAAAGTTTAAAATGTAGGGTTAGACACCAAAACCAAAGTAGAGTCATGAAGAACTGGATATATAATCAATTTGTTTTTGGTCCATTCCATTTGTTTTAAGCGTAAGCTAGTGGTACGCTTGTTAGGCAAGACACAGAAGGGCTTTATAAGTTTAGCACTTCCAGTGTTCATAATCACTGCTACGCCACTAAAAGACAGCAAGCCAATGTGGATTTAAACACAAAATGGTTGAGTAGACATCCAGATGCATGCACATTTCACAATGTTTTAACAGTGCTCTCTTCGATCATTGACATCCTGCCATGACCTCCTGAAGGGACAGTTCTTACCTTGGTAATGGGCCCAGGTCTCCTGAGTCTTGGCTTCCAGCTTCACTGGGAGTGCTCACTGATTTCGAGGAGGGAGACATAGGGGTTGGGACTAAATAATGGAAATAACAGGTATCCCATGTTAAAAAATGCAGCGGCTGCACTGGTGAAGAGCAGTCAGACAAAACCAAAACAAATGGACCCAAATTAAAGTGGTTGTATGGCCAGGAGAGATTGAGATAGGATAAGAAAAAAAAAAAAAGGAAAGAAAAGGAAGAAAGTCAAGTGAATTTTTCATACTTCAGAAATTAAATTTTGAAATGAATTTAGACAGAATTAATCTGGGGATTCTCAGGCCATGCCCACCCTAACAAAGTAGGGTGGAGAATCAAAATAGCTATCCAGATAATTTGAGTCAAATATCTCACTAGGACACACTATCTTGATCATTTCAATTCTTCACTTTACTTTGTTAGTATAGATTTGACCTATTAAAAAAATAAAATGAGTGTCTATAAAACTTTAAAGATTTTAAAGTATGTAATCCTAAGCAATTTTAAACGGCCAAGAAAAATCAGAAAAATCTGTTGTATGTATGATTTGGGGGGAAATGCATTTCCCAGGGCGTGCAAAATGCTTTGCCATGAAAGACTAAGTGACAGGTAGAGGAAGGGTACACACTGAACCCTGTAATTTGAAAATCTCTTTCAAAACAAAGGAAAATGCCAACTTGCTTTATTTTTACATTTAATTAACAGTTTTGGCCCATGGTACTGTTTACTGCACTTGGGACTCGTTTTCCTTCTCCTGCAGCAGCCCTAGAAGATGCTGCTACATACACAGAAGTGAACTGTCTCTCCGGAGAAAAGAGAAGCAAGTTCAAAAATCAAGGTCAGCACAAGCTAGAAGTCTGAGAGGAAGAGTTTTTTTTTAAAAGCTGAAGGAAATATAAATGTTCTTTTTGTCTCTGTTCTCCAGATATAAGTCAAATGTCCTTCATATAAATGCGGCACCAAATGGCCAAGATAGCTTCTGGCAAAACAATTCAATGAGTTCTGAGTATCATACATGCCAAGGAAGCCATCTGAGCAAAGTGAAACTTCAGTACAGAAGTGTAGACTCCCATTTGGTTTCAATCATGTGCAATTTCCTTTTATTTATTTAATAAGGTAAGGGGTTTAACTATTTTGTCCAAATCTTACACCACAATGGCGGATCTGTCAAGAAGCTGGGAGTTTTCAATGAGGCTCCACAATTAATTCACTGATTACCATCCATGCTAAATCAGAGAGACGGGGGAAAATGAAAACAGGGTCAGTCCTTGGCAGGGTCCCTTGGCAGAGAGGCAAGGATAGTTGAGAAGTGGGTTATGGTTTAGGGATAGTTAAGTATTTTGCTCTTAAACTTTAATTATTGGTATTATATAGGATGGGGAGACTAGGATATACCACTACTCTGTTTAACTAGTGTTCACAAGGAATCAGCTTTTCAAAGACTATTTTGAAGCAATATAACTGGTTGCAAGATGTCTAATTGCTATCACATGTTAACAAAGTAGTGAGAAGTTTGCAGACTTCTTAAGGAACGCCTATCAAATACCCCATAGGTGACTTCTTCCACAACATAAGGAAGCTAAACAGAATTATCTGATTTTCTTAGGGCTTACCATATTATTTTACCTACTAAAAATTGAGATTGAGATGAATTTTTTTAGTGCTATTCAAGTTTTGTGTGTATGTATTACATTATACTCAACAATACTTACTAATTTACAGAATTACATATTCTTTGTTATTCAGATTAATGGAAACATTTATTGTATGTGGAAAATTGTTATGCTTAAGAGACTGGAAATTAATAAAACTTAATCTTGGTATAAGAACTAGTGATAGGTTTAAATGATGAATCATTTTAAATCAATCTAATACTATAATTTTTTCTGTGCCTTATTTTGTGTTTTTTCACTATATTGGATATTGTAGTTTTATAGACACACTAGAAGTACTCTTGAATACATGAAAAATAAAAGAATAAAATAAAATAATATCATATGATACATAAATGTCAGAAAATATACATGCATGCATATATTCAACACAAATAAAACAAACAATGCAGTATCTAGACCCCTAATAATACAAAAAATTCAGAATGAATCAGGTAGGAATGAATGAGTTGGAGGAGGTATGTTGTAGTGAAAATGCCAATTAGCAATGCAATTGAGACATACAAAAAAGTAAAATCAATTTAAATATATTAATTAGTTGTTAATCTGCCACCATTTTAAGTTTTCCTTCAAATTTCCCACTGAGAATTCTATTCCCAACATGGAATAACTCTTCCTGTGATGGCAGTAAAATTTATACATAGATTCACAGGATTTGGAGAGGCAAAGAGAAGTTGGAATTCAGCAATGAAAACGAAGAACAATTTAATGAAAATCAAGTTTCAATTAATACAAATTCCAAGACTTCTTGTATTTACCAAATGGAAAACTCATTTAACAAGTACAAAACGATTTGCTGGCAATATAATGAAGCAGCAAATTACTAGTGATCCTACCATCTTTTTTTCCCATCTCGTTCCAGCCCCCTCAATTCCAGAAATGCATGCAACCTGAACCATCAGAATACAAACAAAAAGCCACAAAGCTAAAGACTTAAAAAAAAAAAAAAGAGTCAGTGTTGGACATGGTATACCCTACACAACCTCAGGTTGGAGAGTAACACAAAGCTCTTTGAAGTACCTAGAGGGGGCTCCGGCGATATACCAATGCTCTGCAGCAAAGCTTCTGTCTCCCGTCGTTTGCGATCCAGGTCAGAGTCATCCTGAACAGGTTCTTTCTTCTGCTGCATATCTGCCTAAAGAGCGTACATGTCAGTAACAGCAGTTAATAATCTGACTAAATGTATACTTTTCTTTGCTAAAGTGGAGAATAGTGAATATATGGCAGTGAAGACTAAGAAAGATCCCTAAATAGATACAATTATATGTATAAAGGATAAAAAGTGTAACTGTTCCATTTCACAATTATTGATCTGGTGCTCACTTTTTCTTTTGGTTAAAGATTTTTAATCTGCTGCCTCTTTTACATGGTCTGAAAGTTTATGTCATTACTATTTGGAAGAAATTGACCAAGCAAAATATTTCTCACTGGGGCTACATACTTTTTTTAAAAGAATTCTGGCTTTTTAGACATTTTATCATTTCTGGAGCATCACCTTGATGAGTCAGTGTTTGTAATATTCATGGCCCACCTTTGGAATTGCAGAAACAGGGATTGTTGGAATCTGACTTTAAAGTAAAACTATTTCTGAAAATCTGAATCTGTGAAGTGCATTATTTGTATTGGTAGTGTAAGTTTATTACGGTTTACAAATAAACTGGGCTAGAATCTATATTATGAAAATATAGATTTATAATATAATATTGTGATAATTCTTATCACCTAG
Source organism: Dinomys branickii (assembly GCA_004027595.1). NCBI lineage: Eukaryota > Metazoa > Chordata > Mammalia > Rodentia > Dinomyidae > Dinomys > Dinomys branickii. The sequence goes on along the minus strand of PVLD010002381.1, from coordinate 63,899 downwards.
CTCAAATTTCCATAAGATTTCATTGTACACACTAATTCAAAGTAGAAAATTATGTGGAAAAATATAGTGTACAACAACAGGAACTTAACTTGCCCAGAAGTGTAACATGAGAAAATTAATGTGTAGCTACCTCCTAAGGAAGCTTTGTGAGCATACAGATGTGAAGCTATCACAAATCTTGTCCATAAACAACTGTCCAGTTATCAGATGTCCTTTCTTCTCCAGAAGCAATATGAGTAGCCTAACAGATACATTACCTCCATCAGTCATGAAAAGTGTAATCGAAGTCATGGCATCTGAAGCAGAATGAGTTCCTGCACCGTACTGTGGTAACTCCATTCAATAATTACCGCTCCATTCAGTAATTACTGGCCTGGAAACTTAGCCCCAGATGGCAGCCTACACCCTGATTATACGCCAAGTGCCTCTCTGCACGTCACTCTGGGCTCAACAGTTCTGTTATTACTCACCTTGGGCTTGAAATGCACTCATATTTTTGAAGTCTACCATTAGAGAGAAAACTGTCATTCTGGAAGCCAATAAGAACTAAAGAACATACTTGAGAATTCCAGCCCTCTCACATAACCCCGAATTCTGCAATGGCAGTGTACTCTCCCTCAGTGAAGGTATAAAATTCCCCTACTTGTTTCCAATTGTAGCATTACACCACTGCAACAGGTTCCTAGACTTATGTGTCCAGAGAGGCAAAGGTAGAACTAAATGAGAAGAAGCACACTGCAATGTGAGGGTCCCTATCCGTGTTCAGTTCTCATAATGTTTAAAGAAAGATGGAAGGAAAGGTAATTACCACAGCAGCTGTGAAATACGAGTAAAAATATCAAGAAAAGCAAAACCTGTCTTAGAAATTCAACATTGGATTAGTATGGTGTTACAGCAAAGAGTTCCGCTCTCAGTGCACTCTCAGCTTTACTGAGAGCAGATACATAATTATTCTGTTCACTACAATGTTCTCACACCAAGACCAAGGGCAGGCACACGGAAGATGAGCAATTAAAACTGTACTGAATACATGGCTTACTGTCTGCCTTTGGCAAGCATTGTTATAGTTATAGAATCTTAGAACTATGCATCATTTAGGGCCATTCCCATCAGCGACTTCCCTGAGCAAGATATCTAGACATCCAGAGATGTGGCCCTCACAACAAAGCCATTTCTATATCCTAGCAACAAAAATATTTTTAACTTTCCCTCATTCTCTCCACAAAATTTACTGAAGGGCAGCAGAGTGTCCATAGCAATGAAACTGCAAATTCTCAAAGGAGCGCTCATAGAGTACCTAGAAAATAATCTGCCTAATCTCTTCCCTTTGAACCACTTTAGGGCCTATTTTCTAAAACTTTTGTCATGTTATGTCCTGTGCAGAAAGGTATAGGCTCTGTTTTTGGGTTTTGAGATTTATTCTAATTTTAACCAGTAAGCATTCAAGAAGTGTATTAGAGGGTAAATCACTTATCAACAGGCGTAAGTATCCCTGACCCAGAATATCACTTTCACAACACAACGCACCTCAGCAATTCATTCTCTGCTACTTTATTTCCCTTTTAATACTTAAAGAAATAAGCACTACAATGGTATCTATTAATAATGATAAATGTCCACCTAGATTAAACAGATGCTTAGGAAAACCATCAAAACTGATCATTCAAAATTAGGTAACTGGGATTTATTGAACATGAAGATGGTTATCATTAAGCACCTTAAACCAAGCAATGTGTTACTTCATCCAAGACAATTACATCGAGTGCCCTAGTCATGAAGTTTTTTATTTCTCAGGACACTACCTTAATGTTTTAATGATTCAAGGAGTGATTCTGAAGGAAAAGTACTTAAAAATCTGCAAGGCATCTTTCCAGCAAGTGATATTTCTCTCTGTGAAGCATAATCACAGCTGAGACCCACAAGGAATAATCAAAGAAAGAAAATTTACCAGCTGAGGACTGTCAATCACTTTTCAAAGATAATTCCACATTTCCTAGAGAAACAAGTGAGGACAGGCTGAAAGACCCTGCCCATCCCACCTTCCAGCGACTGGGTCTCAGGCCAAGGACAGAACCTCAGGGTGGCCCTTGTCAAGCTCTTCTCACTGCATTAAAGCTGATTTTTGTGAAATTGGGCCTGTGTCTTAAGTGGTGACCACTATATTTATTTTAAAATCAGATTTCATCCATCATGTCACAGCCAAGAAAACAGCTGACATCCAAAGAAGCAGAGAGTGGTAATTTTATACACGTACCTAGTTTTCTACATTCTGTGGAGATGATCAATTTGGGTGGTCCTACTCTAGTTTTCAGAGCTATGGCCAAAAAAAATGGTCACTAAATTTAGCACCAAAGAGCGTTTTGTTGCCTTTTAATTTCAAATTTATTTCATTTAAAAACATATGCTTAAAGTAAGCTTACAAAAATCAAAATTATAAACTTAAGGCTATTTCTAATTCTCTACAAACACAAAATCTTAAACTTAGGAGTCGACGACAGCGGGCTCTTGGCTGAAGTTTTACTATCAGAATCTGTGCCAGACATTGTTTGAATGACTTTTTTTAAAAGGCAAAACAAAACCAACAGACAGCATACAGACTTAACCTTAGAACTTGCAGTTTCTTGGGAGAGAAAGTCCCCTGAAGAAGCAAGGAAAAAGCTCTGTACTAACGGTTTGGCAAGGTCAAGGACAGGGTGCAGAACTAACCCAGCGATGGGTGGGTAAAGGTGTCACAGGGGATCCTCTGGAGGAAGTCACATCTAAGATGAAAACTTAAAAGAGATGCAGCTGACAGCCAGGCGAAGGGTGATGGTGAGAAACAGAGAAACAGCCAAAGTGTAGGGAAGAGAACCCTATAAACCCTGGGTTGAGACAGCAGGGTCCAGAAAGAGATATGAAGCACAGGCTGAGCACCCCATTTAAAATCTGACATCCAAAATGTTCCAAAATCCCAAACACTCGAACACTGGCACGATGCCACAGGTAAAGAATTCCACACCATGAAATTTTGTTTTATGCACAGAATTATTCAAAATGTTGCATAAAGATCCCTCTTGGCTCCGTGTAGAAACATAAATGAATTTTGTGTGTAGAACTGGGTCTTATCCCCAACATTATTTCATGGTGTACAGGCATAGATTCTAAAGTCTGAAAAAAATCCGAACACCAAAGCACTTCTGGTCCCATGCATTTCAGATATTCAACCTATAGCAAAATCCAGCTGGTAGGTAGAGTTTAACGGCAAAAGAAATGGATGAGAAAAGAGAATCATGTTATGAGGGTTTCAAACCTGATGATCACCGTAAGTCAGGTAACAATGAGACCAGGTTTCTGATTTGGGCATTTTGTTAGACAAGAGGGTCCTCCCTGAGAACTTCAGATAAGTCAAAGCTGTTTCTAAGGCTTGGAAACAGCTTATTTCCTTGTTTGAAAAAGACCAGTCAGAAGAGATTCCTTCCAGGTTTCTTTCAACTACAAAATATTGTCACCACATGAACTAAGGAACTTGAACTATAAGATTCCTTCAATAATGAGGCATTTTTCAAAAGGGTAATTACTAGCAGTGATCCTGAGTGGTGTATATATTGTTCTGTGGGGTCCCCTTCACCCACTCCGGTTGCTGGTCTCAGAAGCCCAATGAAAGCTCCTTGTTACTGACCTTTTCCATCATGGCCTTCGCTGCTCTGCAGTATCTTCTTGAACTCACACAGAACTCATGAGGAAAGCAACACTGCTTCCTCCCTTAGGAAACATGCTCAGCAAGACCCTCACTAAAGTCATTCTTTAGTGGCCTAAAGGGCAGAGACAGAGTCCAGGCCACATCCCATTCAGAAGCTTCTGTGTGTCACTACCAGATTTTACTGTCTTCTGCCTGCTAAAGTGTCTACTCAGGACAAGCTAAATCAGTACAATTTGTGAAATGCGCTCACTCTGAACAGAGGGAAGGTCCTCGGAGGGGAAACAGCTAATGAAGACAGAAGATTTAGAGCCAGGACAGAGCTTAAAGACGACGCAGGCCAATGCACCCTAAAATCTGTCCCTGAGTTGGATCATGCCCCAAACAGAAACTGAAGGGAGAAGAACAGGACTGAAACTGTGCAACTCTGGATGGGCTGAAACCACCGTGTCAGTTTAAAAATGAGGGAATCAGGATTTCAAGTGAGTTTAATTCCAGGACCAGGTAAATGCCTAGGAATACCGAGATGTTCCTTCCAGACACTCCCCATCTCCCCTGCTGCCTCCTGGATCCAAGGGTTCTTTTGGCTGTGTAAAAGGCCAAAACTCCATCAGGCAATACTAGTTGGTTATAGAAACAACAACAACAAAAAATGGTAGCGGGTCTGGTTTGCTTGTAATTTCCCCAAAATGTGGAAAATGACAAAGTCGAATCAGACAGCATAATTTGGAACCAGATTTCCTGTATCACATCACATTTTGTGGTAATTCTATGAAATTCAAGCTGGATATTAGAATGTCAGTTTAAAAGGAAACTGGTTATTAGTAAAGGATAACAGGTGCTTTGAAGCCGCAGTAAGTGTTGACATTCGAAGGAAACGTAATCACTTAATGCCTTTTTTGACTTTGCATGGAAATGAATAGCAATTCCTTGTCAATTCTCACCTCTATTACACCCAAAAACTGCAGACATAACTGCAAAGATCACTAAGGGAAAAAACCATTATGCACAATGTCAAGGACAAATAAACTACCGTATCAATCAAATTGTAATGGTGTGAGAGAGATGGGAGACGCCACAAGGGTAAAATGCAACTGCATTTATGTTTTACTTTGTTGGGAAATAATAATTGCTCTACATCTGTTAGTCTGGCCTTTCAGCCTGATGGTATAAAACAATACTTATTTAGATTATGAAGCATCAAAGCACATTTTATTTTTCCTTAAGCAAAAATACCGCATGAGGAAGCAGCTCTGGTTTCTGTATATACAAGTGTATCACAATCTACAAAGTAAAAAATTTTCTTCCTAGAAATATGTTTGGCATCTGGGCTATTTCTGCACTGTAACAGTGAATTAGAGAATTTAAAAAAAATATTTCTTCTCTTGAGAGAGTGGAAGAAAACACAGTGTTACAACTGACATTGAACTGGAAATTGAGGGTGTAGAACTCTCTTTCTAGCGGCAGAGAAGCTGTGTTTCACTCTGGGCCCCTGATGCTTCACTGGAGTAAAGAGAAGCCTCAGTGAAGTTCTTTAAAATCTCTCCGGCTCTAACACCAGACAATGCTAAATCTTACACCATCCTACCAACCTTCTTACCTCCTTTCCCCTTAACCAAACCTGGGATTCTTCTTCACCGTGAGAAATACGTGCCACTTAGAAAGCAATGTAAATCCATGGTGATCATTTTGTAGCTCTCTTCTAAAACGTTTTGGGTGATATTTTTAAAATCATTTCTTAAAATTAACATGTACTAATGACTAACTATGAAATCTTAGGTATTGCCAATCGCTGTACACGATTAACTCTCTGAAATCCGGCAGCCCCACAAAGTAAATGTATCATTAAACAGGAACAGACAAGTTCAGAGATGTCTAAGTAAAAGAGGTCAAAGACCACCTAAGGGGTCTGTTCAAGTCTGGAGGAAACCTGGTCTCCTCTGGTCTTTGGCCTAATGCTGCCTACCCCTTGGGCTGTGCTAGACAAACACCTCACAAGGCCCTTACTCTTCCAAGTGTGTAGATGCCCAATCAATTTATTTAGATATCATGAAAGAATCATTTGAAAGTGTCTTTCTTCTTTTACCTCCCCAACGCCACAGTACCCAGCATTTACCTCCTTCTTTTTCCTCTCCTCTTCTTTCCGTTTCTTCTCTTCTCTTATCTGTGCTAAGCGCTGTTTTTTGCGCTCCAGCTCAGCTTTTAAGTCACTTTTGTCAGACATTTTGCTTTCCTTGGAGAAAAATATAGGAAAAAAGTGAATACATACAAATAAATCTCTTTGTATCATCATTACAAGAACGACTCAAAAGGAAATGCGGCTTGAAAATGTTATTAGTTAGATTGAACCTAATTCTATATAAATCTTCTCCTATTATGTCTACATAAATGGCTACAGAAATACAATTTTACCATCTGATATGAAAAAGAAAAGCAACTTACTTCCGGAAAATGCAAACCATTTTTTTGTACAAGTTTCTTAACAGATAAAAAGAGTGAGAATCAAAAAGAATCATTTCGACTTCCAATTTTGATGCTAATGGAACAATTCATCCCCACACTGAGAAAAGAAAATAGGCTGTCACAAGCCCTTCCGGACCTGCCCTGTTCAGGTTGCCGTGGACTCGATAAACATTCCACACTGAGCTTGGGTACATGGAGAATTCATTTTGTCTAACATTATATGCATTGGGGAAAACAGCTGCCGAAGACCTAGCAGGATAATCTTTTTCTGTAAAACTCCTTCCGAACTGTCACGAATAATTTCATCTCCAATATACCTCTGTCTCTATAAAAACTTTCATTGCATACTGAAGACAATATTGCTTATTGCAGCACTTTTCTTTTTCAAAGTAAAGCATTTACGAACTCATGAAATGGGAGCTAACACCATGGCAAATTCTTGGATAAATTTACCCAAACGAGATTTAATTTTAATGCGATGGCAATGCAGGTAATAACGGTATGAGAAACACTTTGAAATAAAGTAAGTTTGGAAAAGATTCTTATCAATTCTCAATGTCAGTTGACAAGATGGAAACCCTGAGAGATGAAGAACCCTCTCTGACTCCAGTTCCTAAATTAAAGGAGAAAAACAGTGGCTGACTCTGAATGTCATGAGGATCCACTTGCCCATCTTTTGTACACAACTGTCATAAATTTGTGATGCATTCCTGAGTAGACGAAAAAGTAATGGAAGGCAAAAGAGTACCAGAGAACAGAGAAAAATGAAAAGTCCTTAAGTGTCCTGCTATTGTCCTTCGAGTGTAATCAAGAACCTGCAGTCACTGTAAGACACTTTCAAACAGACACGCAGGCAAGAAGTACCTTGTGTTCCCAGGGCACATATTTCTGCTTGCAGAGCAAGGGCAAAGATTTGTGAAATAACAATACTGATCACAATGATCAATTTCTGCCGCTCATAATCATACTCTGTCCTTAATTGTTAGACACTGCTAAATATTTAGTCCGTGCAGGCCACTCTATAATAATAGGAATAAAAGGATTCTTTCCTTCAAGTGGTGTCTAACTCAGGTTGGCTGACATATGGTACGGCTGGAGATGGTCCGTGAGCACTGGCTTGTCTTCACTGTTACATTCAACCACAACTCAAGATTGGGGTGCGCAGAAGCTGGGGTTGGCACTGAGGAATGTCCAAAGAAAGGGGAGATTTAGGGCCGGAGATACAGCTCAGAGGTATAAGTGCCTGCCTGGCAAGTGCAAGTTCCTGAGTTCTATTCCCGGTACCGGAAAAAAAAATTTAAATGCAAGGGAAGATTTGGATGTGTGAAGATCTGTGGAAGAGGGAAAACAGCTGGTTGAATGCAAGAGATGTGGATAAACCCATGTCAAATCAAATCAACTTTAGTTGGGGAGAATGAATATCATCAAGCAACTAGCAAATCCTTGAACAAACAGAAAAGTGAGTTCAATTTGCCCTGGTGGGTAGTCATGGCATCTTTTGGGAAGGGAAAGTGACAGAAGCAGAATGGAATTTGCTTCAGCCTAGTCTTGTCCCTGCTTGCATGAGGGATAGGAGCAGAAGCTAGGGATAAGGCAAGCTGCTGGGACACAGGTGCCAACATCTATCTGAACCAACTGCCTCTGTGCCGGGGCAGAAAGAGAGCAAAGAGACAGTATGTGAGCCAGACACGGCACAGCCCAGAAGGATGAGGCAAATTCTGGGGTCCTTTGGATATGAAAGCACAAGGGGAAGAGTCAGTACAACCTAATTTTGAGACGGCAAATAAAGATGGCAGGGAAATTGGGAAAAGAAGGCAAAAAAGGAAAGGGTGAAAAAAATTTAGTACATCATATTTTAGGTATTGATGGGACTTTTGAGCCTAACACAGACACATACCCAGGTGAAATTAGAAGTTGAACAGGGGACTAGAGCTGTGGAATAGAGCTTTGAGTCATCCACCTACATGGGACTGTTAAAACCCGAGTCATAAATTCCCAGGGCTGTGGAAACCAGGCAGATAGTATGAGGAGCGGAGCAGTGGTTGAGGTCTGCAGAGAGCAAGTGTCCTGCTTAGGCTTCCGTTGCTCTGTACACCTTCAGCAAATGGCCAACATGGAGGAAAGTGGAGCCCAGAGTTAGATCATCTGATGTTTTTTTTTTTTCAAAAGAAGCTACAAGATTGAAAAAGTGAAGTTTATCAATAAAATACTGGTGGCCCATAATTTTCAATACACACTGGTAAAATTTTTTATCAGAAAAAAAATTAGAACCCAATGGTAAAAGCCACAAGGAAAGTTACACATATTTTTGACAATGGGAGCCAAGCTAACACATGATGGAAGTTTTTCTGCTACCAAAAATAGAAGGCAGAGCCAGAAAACCATCGTTGCTAAAGCAACAGCTGTGTCACTGTAAGCTAGATGCAGCCAGTGAAAACTTCTTAGAAAATTCAACTTTCTCCACATTTCTCCAACACTTATGTACCTTTCCTTGACACAACATCAGCCATATATTATGGTCCTAAGAAATAAAGCATACAAGAACAAGTGCAAGAACATCTTATGTTTGTTGTGATTTGCTTGCAAAGAACTTCCATTACAGAAGTAAAGTGTGTCCTTAGTAATTTCTGCAAAATAAAAAGACTACCTTCAAACTGATAGTCATGTCTGACCATGTTGATCATGTAAGTTGGTATTCTCAGCAACAGAACCGATACATTTTAAAATAAATGAGAAAACAAGATTACATTAAATACAGAAGTTTGAAATAATAAAGTACCTTTTTAAAAATAGAGTAGAGCTGCAATGTTAAAAGACACAGCTAAAGGGGTTCTTCCATTTATTGATTTTTGGATCCATTCCAAACTACGCACTTAACATCAACCCCCTGGAGCATAAGAAATCTCAAGAGAATGCTTCATAAAGGGTTTGAAAAGGACATGTTACAGTGAATGAATGAACTTAAATAGTGGCACAAATGCAGTGTCAGCATTGAACTTCCCAGGCGTTGGGGAGGCCAGAGCTGCCAGTCCAACCCACTAAATCTCCCTGCACATCAAACAAAGCAAATCGAGAAGAAAAGCATGAAGGACGTGAGTTATGGAGATCCCTGTGGCTAATGCAGGTCACTGCAAAGGCAAAATGTGATCTTCCCAGGCTAAAAAAATAAGGGTCAGAGCTGCCTACTGCTAATTGTTGCTCACTTATGTCACACATATAAAAAGCTGGTCTCTCATTGCAAATGGCAAGGAGCCAAGCAGGTAAATCACACCCACCTCTCTGAGTGTAGGGCTCTCTCCCCCCATCCAATCCTTGGTGTGTCCCACCCAGGCTTAGGAAAAATCACTGCTGTCTCACAGCAGCTCCATCCACTGTGGGGCCAGGTGACCCACTTTGGAGCTTTCTGCTCAGAGCACAGCCCCACATTCTCAATTCTTTCTCCAGAGGCCTCTCCCCTGCTCACTTTCATCCCGTCTTCAGAGTCAAAGTCACAGTACCACCTCCCTCCACCCAGTAGCGTAGCCCTTGCTCTCCCTGCAGTTGCTGCAGCTTTGCTATCACTGAATAAATCCACCTCATCTCTTTCCTTCCTTTGTCTGTCCATCAAATTAGATCCACTCCCAAGCAGGTATCTCAAAGTTCACATCAGCCAAGCCATTTATTGTGGATGAGCCCCTGACCTCCCTAACTTTCTTCAAACTCTGCTCTGCCTTGGTTTCTCTTTTGCTCCTTGACTCACCTTTTATCCCCTGCTCAGTGCCGTACCTACCACTCACCTCCACCCTTCCTCCCAAATGTCTCAGTTATGACGGCTTTGGCTTCAGCCCATCTGATCCTAGTAAACTGCCATCCTTTTGATCAAAACACACGTGTCAATGTAAGTAAAGAGCTTTTCATTGTACCCGGCGAATTTTTACATATGAAAAGTTATCTTTCTTCTTCTGCTTCATCCTTTTTCACCTTCTCCTGTACCTCTTTCTTTTCTTCTTTTCTATTATTATTACTATTACTTGATCCTGCCAACTCCTTCCCACATAAGCAATTCCATCTGCATCCCATAACCAAGTCATCACTCAAAGTCCACTGCAATCACTGTAAAAGTGCTCCTCTGAGAATGCATTACACGTATAGTATGTTCCTACTTTAACAGCGGTGCCTTCCAAGCAGAGAAAGCCAGTCTGTGCCCCTGGAGACTACAAGGCACTTCAGGTTGAATAAAAGGCCCTTCTCAATCTTCACAGCTTATAAAATAGCAGACATGGAGAAGAGTGGGGGTGATTCAAAGGAAAAGGAAACTATTTTAAAATAATACATGTAAGCCATGTAATTGCATATTAATACAATTCTTCCTGATTTCTCTGTGAATACGTGAGTTACCTAGCAAGCTGTTCTGTGCAGCATCCTCTCTCTCCTATCCAACTGCCCCAGAGGATGGGCAAGCTTCAGCAGAGAAAAGAATGGGCAGAAAAGGAAAGGTAAAGGCAGAGGAGAGAGAAATGTGGGTGTGGAAGAAGGAGGAAGCAAAGCACAAGTCAATGCCACGACTTCCCTTGGCTTCCCAGGTTCCCTCTCATTGCTTTCGCATTTCTTCTGCCCATAGACAGCCATGAGATGGATGGTCACCTTTCTTGGAAGTCAACAATGAGATCTATCACCTTTGCATTCGTTTTTGTACAAACCTTCACAGCTTGATCCTATTTGTAGCCAAATGTCTAAGAGGAGAAGCGACAGGGTTAGCTGTTTGCACAGCTGCTGAGTAACAGCGCCTCCCAAGGATTAGCTTTTGAGCAATCTACATCTCCATTTCCTTTCGGTTGTCTAAGTTGGCAGCAGTCTGAGATTCCATCTCTAATGCTGGCATACACTAATGTATTTTTAAGCTTAAAGTCAGAATCCTGTGAGGTTTAAGTCATTGCCCAGCTGTTGCCAGAATTATTGAGAAAATACCCAGAAATAAGTTCGTTTTTCCTGCCTGAGAACAATCACTTTCATCAGCTCTTCAGTATCAGCTATTGATTTTCATCTGCCGCTAGGTATGGGAAAGCTCTCTGATGCTTCAGAGTCCCACTGCACATGCCTGCTTTCTCATGAAATACATTTGCCTCCCGCCACTTGGATGGGAACCCTAAGGATGATATGAACCCCAACCATTAGCCCATTCACACAGCTGTACCTCACGTTCAAAAAACAGGCATCTCAGGAAGCACCTGGCTAATGAGAGATACGCAGTGATTATTTGCTATCTTTTTACAGCCATCAGCACACTATGGAAGCTGTGCATGGTGCACGCCTGTAATCCCAGCACTCGGGAGGCTGAGGCAGGTGGATCGTTGTGAGTTCCAGATCAGCCTGGGCTACAACATGAGCTCAAGGGCAGCCTAAACTGCATTGCAAGACCCTGTCTCAAAAAACAAACAAATAAAAAAACCCAAACCCACAAAAATAAAAATACTGCTTAAGCACATTGTGGAAATATATTTTAAAAAATAAAATTTATCTCACTGCAGAGGGGTCCTTAGGGCTGGCCTAGTTATGGAAGAGCAGCTCTCAAACATTTCGGTCTCAGCACCTCTCACAGTCTCAAAAATCAGGACTTCAAAGAGCTGTTGTTTATATGAGTTATGTCTATCAACACTGACCAGGTTAACAACTAAAACTGATACAATTTATACATAAATTTAATAATTTCAAACCACAAATCTTTTACTTACTAACATACTTATGAAAAAAATTCCTAACATAAGAAAATAGTAAGAGTATAATTTTACATGTTCGCATATCTTTTTAATATCTGCCTTAACAGAAGTTAACTGGATTCTCCTGGCCATTTCTACATCCAATCTGTTGTGATAAGCTATTTTAGTTGAAGTATGTTAAAAAAAATCTGGTCTCACACAGACATACAGTCTCAAAATGAGGAGTGTTTCACTAGCCCCTTCAGACAATCATGGACTTTCTTTGATTTTTACATGAAAATGTCAACAAATAACAGTTTCTTAAAGGTCGGTTGCAGTGTGAATATGAAGCCACATTAATCAGCGAACTTTTTATACTGTTACATTAAAAGTCACTGTTCTATCTTAAACTTTGAATGAATCTTTTATCCACATGTGACTTTGTAATGGCATGTAATCATTATTAGGAGGAAAATCAATAATTAGGAAACAATGAAATATGGAGATGTTCTGAACGTTGACACATTTCATTATATGATATTTAAAAATCAAACTTGACATCACCATTAATCTCTTCAGAAATGCCTTTCAGTGATATAAAGCTCTGAAGTGAGCGGTGATAGCAGATAAAAATTTTTCTAATTTTTGCTTGGAACCTTAAATTTTATCATTAGCAACAAATGCTGCCAGTCTGTTCTTGCAGTAACAATCTTGTGTCGTTAATTTTTGATAAAATGCATCTGCCAAATATGGAAGTCTGAATGAGCATGGGTTGTCAAGTCGCTCTTGGAAGTGAAAGATAGTGTTTATGGAATGAAGCAGCTAGATGAGCTCCCAATTTAAACTGCTGTAGCAAGACTTTTCCCTAAGACCACACTGAACTCTGCTAGGCAGCACACATTCCTCCTCCCTGCGTTCCCATTTGTCATACAGGAGGATGTGCACTCGAAATCAGAAATTAAATGCAGCGAAGACTTGTTCTGCTTCATGAAGGACAACTTTAAGCAAGTTAACATTTAGACTGTGAATACATGGCAGCGAAGTTTGTCACCACTTTTAGTAGTTTGGTACCGCTGCCACGAATCCCACATAGGTACTAGCGATTTTACATCCTTAACTGCAAATACAGGTCATATTTTAGTGCTATTATGAAAATAGTTTTGAACATGCAGATCTTGAGCCTGTTTAGGAGATTTCCAGAGGTCCCTAAATTGAACTCTGACTTAACAACTGTTACATGACATGGTGCTGATTGTAAAGCCTGGAGAGACATTTACTTTACAAAATGCTGCTAAGTGTTTATATAAATATTCTAGCTGGAGGATGTTTCAGCTTTCCCCCCCCCCCAAAAAAAAGTGAAATACACAGCATGAAAATCAGAAGCATAATCTCCTTGTCTCTTGCAAAAAATTTATCTCCCTATTTCCTACTGTCTTTTATTTTGCTCTTTAAATTATTTATATTTTGGTTTTCTCACATAAAAGAAACCATGTGATATACAACCAAGAGATGGAGGGAGTGGGGAGAAAGGGAAGAGGAAGTAGAATTAAAATGTGTGACATATATTTGCCAACTCCCCATGATAAATGTCATCATCGTGTACTGCAAACACATACTAATAAAATGTTTTTTAATTTAAAAAGTATAAAGTAAGGAGAGAAAATCCAGGTTGGTTTGAAGAGCTCTACAAACTGAAGTGATTTAGTAATACTAGGAAGAGCTAAGACTGCAGGGTGCAGCATGAGGAAAAGCAGCGCTATGGAGACGGGTGAGGGCAGTTAGTAAGGACTGCCCTGAAGAAGCTCCCCTTCTGCTTTCTCCAGGAAAAGACAGAGGAGATGAATCATGAAATCTCTGGTTCCCTCCCATCCTCCTTCTGCCCCCACTCTATTATGTATTTTAACCTGATTGTAAACTGAGTAGGGACATTTCTCCGTGTGAAACTCTTTTCTCTTCTGTTCTTCAAATCTTGCTGTAGATTGTCTTAAACACAGATATACATATTCATTTCAGAACAACTTCAAAGACTGTATAATGCAGCAGGTCTTTTTCCCACAGGAAAACTGAGGTGCAGTTTTTAAAGTTCACCAACCATTAAATGAAAGAGTCACAGCAGCACTTGGTGTGGTAGCACATACTTCCAATTCTAGCATTCTAGGAGGCTGAGACAGGAGGAGTCTAAGTTTGAGACCAGCCCGAGCAACTTAATGAGATCCTGTTTCAAAATTATAGAAAAGGGGACTCGGCATGTAGCTCAATGTGAAAGCCTTCGGTTCAATCTTCAGTACCATTTAAAAAATAATAAAGTGAGAACAGGGCACACCAAATCTCCTGACTCTTGGAAAGTTTTTTCAATATTTATTTAAGATTTCATTCATCCTAATCCAAAGGAAGTTCTTATTAAAAGGCCTTTATGGTAACTCCTCAGTCCATTTCCAGTCCTATCGTGCTTTTGCTCTTTACTGTCACCTAGTGGTAGTACAAATAAATTGCATAGAAAAGCTGACACCACAGGAAAGGCGTCAGGGTCCCAATATCCACCCATAGGTACAAAGCCAGTACTGGGCGGGCTTGAGCACTGGGAGAGCTTCATCTACATATCAGCAGAGAACTATGTTTTGGAGGAAAAGCTATCTCAATACATGCAGATAGTTTTAAATATCTATGTTGATTTTTTTAAGCTCCTCTCAATTTTATTCAGATTGGTTAAGTTCTTAACTAGAAAATCAGGCAGTAATTCTAACATTAAGCCTTTTGTTTCAACTTTGCTGAATCTGTAAGATGTATTGAAGCTTATGGTGTCTGCATAGTGTTGCTAGTCCTAATTTCACCACTTCATGATTATGAGTGGCCCAAATTGTACTGCAGAGGCTGAAAGTGAAGAATTGGCAATTGCAGTGCATTAAACAAGGGGAGACTCAAGCACTTAGCACTGAGGCCCATTATGCTAGAGAGCAAAATCAATCCATAGGGTATCTGCCCTCTCATCTAGTTAACAGGATAGGGATGAGAGCTCTTAAACCTTAAGGACTCAAAAGCCACTGCTACATCTGCCAGAAAGTCCTGAAAATTTTTGTCTTATTTCTGACCCCTACAGTGCAGTCCACCAATTTAGAGATTCATCATGATTCTCTTTGAGAAGGAACTGTTCCCCAATTAAGGGAATCAGTCATTCATATCTTAAGCTATCTTCCCTGAGGAAACAGTCAGATGCTATCAAGGGTCCTTACTAAATAAGAATTTGAAGTAGAATCCTTGAAAGAGTATGAAATGGGAGATAGAATAGTTTGGGCAACTAGAGGCAAGTATTTTGGAATTGTATTTGTAAAAACGAGGACTGAAGAGTAGCTACAAAGCAGAATCAGAAGGAAGGAAATGAAAATCATCCGGAAATAACACAAGGAAAACCAGAGAAGAAGAAAGACCGAAGACCATGCAAAAGGATTCTTTGGGAACACATAAACCTGGGGCAAAATAGATGAGAAAAATAAATCACCAGCCTAGACCAAGTAGCAGGCAAGAAAACCAAACAAAGAAAGCTGTTGTCACTGAATTTTATACAACAGGGCATTATACATCTGCATTTCTAGAGGCTCCAAAGCATATCAGTGTCAATATACAGGAACTGCTCAGTCTAAACAAGAGTGGGAGTGTAGCTCAGTTGTGTAGAGTTTGGCTAGCATACGCAGGTCCTGCACTCAATTCCTAGTACTTCCAAAAAGTACAGAATATTATTAGTCTAAAAAGGTCCTCTTGGGAAGTCCCAGCTGCTCCACACACTTTCCTTTAAGCTTCCTTCGGGACCGGCACAGTGGCTCTGCACGTCACAGTGTGCACACGCAAGGTGATCAATAAATGCTTGCTGCATTAATTGGCTCAAAGATGGCCCACACCTCCTGGCGCCTATATTGTTTACTTCTTTACAGTGGGCTGATGTATCCTAAACAGACTTCAATTAAGCAAATTATTTTTCCAATTAGAGCCTGCCCACCTTGCATGCTCTAGAAAACTGCATCAAACGCCGGTGAGCCATAGCTGAGACTAGCCTATAGCTATAAAAGTATGCCACTTTACTGGCACATACCTAACTAGCTGCTGCCCGTTGTCCCAGAGATTTCACACCTTCTTGCTGAGCAGCCTCAACAACACACATAGGCTTCCTCTTCCATTTTTCTTTCTCCTGAAGATTCCAGGTGCTTTTGCCCTTCTGGGTGATGGTCATACTACTGCCACTGTAAGGTTTGCTTAGAGGGACTTCCTCTCTCAAGTAATCCTATCCAGCTACTGCAACTACTGCCTAATAAAGCTTACTGTGCAATGCTACCATTCCATGGTTCTGTATTTTCCTTGATCCTGCATCAAATTCTAAGATCCAATATATCCCATGGTCAGTTTTCAACAGTCCTTCCAATTTTACCACTTAGCATTTCTGAGCTTCCCCTCTCCTACATTTTCCCATCCATTCACATCTCCCAATGCCAAGCTTGGTCATTGCCCATCTGGCAATTGCAATACCCTCCAAACATCTCCCTATCCCCATAGTAACCCTCCTCCACTGTATAGGGCTGGTCTTGCCGTCCCTGCATGTGATCAGTGTACTCTCCTTCTTAAAATGTATCTATGATTCCCTTCCCATTACAGCATGTACTCCAGCTCTGTATCACAGAGCATAAGACACTTTCGTTTTCCATTTATCCATCCCTCCCTAGATCCCTCCATTCCCTAGTTTGCACTTTACTGCCACATACCAAGCTCATTCCTACCTTTGTAACACTGCAAATTCCAGAAACTCTCTCATTCATTACCTGATGAATCCTATTCATCTTTCTGTCTCAGCTCAGTCACATCCTTCCAGGAGGCCTTCCTAGGACATCAGGAATAGGGGAATGAGAAGTATCTTTTCCTTCTCCCTCTCTTAGTATCCCTTCTAATGGGAGACAGCTGAACCAGAGAAAAAAATCACAGTTTATTTAATACAGATTTTACATGGCATGAGAGCTTTCCTAAGGAGATAAAACCTGAAGATAGAGTTAAACCTTAGTGTTTAATAGTTAGAGAAGGTTTGATGAAGAATGAAGTATCACGGGAAGACATGATAAGGCGAAGTGTGACCCAAAGAGAGTAAACTAGGGAAACACAGCAAAAGCCTACGTTATTGTTTAAATCTGCAATGTATCCCCCAAATCCCATCCACCTAGAGATGGGTCTTTTCAGAGATTATTAAATCAAGGTGCTGTATAGCTACATGTGTTGTCAGAGAGCAGGGCCTGCTTAGAAGCGGTGGGCAATGGGATGTGAATGGTAGGGTGTATTTCTCTCCCCAGTTCCTCCCTTTGTGTTCTACTTCCTGGGTGCCACAACATAAGCAGCTTTCTTCTACAAGGCTCCCAACATCCCTTCCTGCCTTGGACCCAGCCAACTCTAGACTGAAAGCTCTAACACTGTAAGCCAAAATAAACCACTCATCTTTTAATTTGTGGATGTTGGGTATAAGTCTTAGTGATGAGGAAAATGACTAAGATAGCCTGATTGTTCAGATTCCTCTCTGAGTCCCTGTATCTTCAGAGACAGGGATGCCTCATTCCTTCAGGTATGTGTGGGGGCACCTCTCACACAAGGGTTTTATGATCTGACCTGCTGTAGAGAATATGTCAATCAGCTCTCTTGTTACTGTGACAAAAAACCTGAGACTAACAACTTAAAGGAGGAAAGGTTTATTTCCTGACAGTCTCAGATATTTCAGCCCATGGTTCCCTAGGCCTGAGATGAGGCAGAACATCATGGTACGGCAGAGGAAAAGTGTCCACCTCGTGACCACCAGAAAAGAGAGAAGTAAGGGAAAGGGAAGAGAGAGGAGGGGAGAGGTGGGAGCTGGAGACAGGGTACACCTTTTATGTTATGCCCCCTGTGACCTGCTTCTCCAACTGCACCCCTCTCCTCATAGCCCATTTGCTATGCACTGATCAGTGGATTAATCCACTAAAGAGGTTACAGCTCTCATGACCCAACTGCCTCTCTAGACACCAACTCTGACCATTAAGAATAAAGCTCACAATACATGAACCTTTGGGAGACACTTCACATTTAAACCATAGCAGAGAAGGGAAGAGGAAGGTCAACTTCCTCTCCAAGCTATTTCTCCAGTTCCTTCGATGCAAATATTCAGTATCCTAAAATGCCATATTTGGGAGTAATGCATCCTAAATCTTGTCACAAGCACTTCTCTGTGTGTGTGTGTGTGTGTGTGTGTGTGTGTGTGTGTGGTACGGGGAATTGAGCTCAGGACCTTGCACGTGCCAGGCAGGCACTTATACCACAGAGCTGTATCCCCCGCCCACAAGCACTTCTTGAGTAGCCTTTGTTCCCTTCTGCTAGAACATGTATCACAGTGATAGCTACATGCTATTGATACACTTTTTCTCCTTCTCTTAGACTCAAACCTCCTAAGGCAAGAGTCACTCCTAACTTACCCCTGTCCCTCGGATGCCTTCATGCCTACTGAATTGCTAAACAATCAGAGAAAATGACAATTCTTCCATATTTTGACAAAAATAATTTGGATTTTCTAATCATCAACAAATTAAGTCTGTGCTTAAATGCTTTTAAATGACCAAACTCAAAGAAATTCTTCCTTCGTGTGTAACGAATATTTATTTTTCTGATGGACAACATTCATTTTCTCACCCATCAGTACAAATATGCAGAAAAACACTTACCCCTAGGATCATCTCACCCACTAAACTATCTTTGACTAAATCACTGCCATTATAGATCCACTGATATAATTTTTCCTGCCTGACTTACATGTTTAATCTCTGTTTTCTGACTCCCAAAGGGTTACTTAGCAAAATACATTCAATTTGTAATTGACAGCTTCTATTGTTTATCTCAGGTAACAAATTCAGCAATCTACAATTTACTGCCCAGGATGCCTTGAAGATAAATCATCATGCTGAGAGTTAGGATTTTTCTTTAAATCTGAGGCAAAAATAATCTGTGCTGTAGAGCGGAACCCTCTGTTGCACTTGGAGCTGTTTTCTCTCAGTTGCTAAGATGATAAATGAACATGTCTAAAAATAAACTACTCCGAGGTAACCTGGGGGACCGATCTTCAAAGGAACTGATAACAAGCAAATCTTTAGACATGACTAGCTTTAGCTTTGAGTGGGGTCCTTGGCCTGCTGCCCAGTAAAGGGGCCAGATTTTCTGGCCAAGAAAGTTAAATAGAGACAGTAGGCCTGCCGACAGTGGGCCTGTTGACAGTGGGCACTCTCTCCTGGAGGGAAAGGCAGGAAAATTCAAACTACCAACATATTCTTTCTGCTGCTCACAAATGAGAACAAATTTCAACTGTCATAGTAAAGAACATGAAATCAAGATCCACTAATAAAAATTAGGGGAGGAAAAATTTCATAATGCTTACCTAATAAAGAACAAGTGGGTATTCCTAGTACAGGTCATGCACACTTTTTGTGCATGTTCACAAAAAGTCAGTATTACTTTAATTTTTTTTTAAATAGAAGTTATTAAGCTATCTCCATAATTTAAAACCACTTAGTTCAATACTCTGTCAAATCAACTACAAAATACACATCAGTTTGTACTTAAGCCTTCCTAATTTGAAGGACTACTGAGTCCTGCCTAAGTGATGATTAAGAAGCCCTAGAAGAAAATGGTCATTGGAGGGGGCACTCAGAGCACACAGGCAAGTGAAGAGCTGCGATTCAAACCCACGCTCCGGGGCACAAGCTCGGAACCACCACAGAGCTCGTACTTACACCTTTTCATCTTCCCTTGCACCACTCTCTTGAGGTTTTGGTTTTGCAGTGCTGGGTAATAAACCCAGCGCCTTCACACTGCGCTACACTTCCAGCCTTTTGTATTTTTTTACTTTGAGATAAGGTCTGGCTGAGTCTCTAAGTTGCTGGGATGCCAGGCACATGCCACTACCCCCAGCTTTATCGGTTTATTCCTCTTCCCTTGTATTCTTTCTGTGGCCTAGTCACTCACTTCACGTCAGCAGTCTTCCTTCCAGTGTTTGATGTGTAAATAGTAAAGAATGAGGCAATGAGAAAAACACAGAGCTACACAGCAAGTCCTATAGATCGATGCTGCCTGTGATTACTACTTTGTTCACAAGAGGGAACAAGACAAACCTCAAGGGAGGAGGTAAATTAAACCGTTATGGAAGGACACTGACCTGAGGAGGGCACAGGAGAGTGGTGCTTGCTCAGCAGTGGAGGAAGCAGGGACAAAGCTCAGGCGGTGGGGAAGAGAATGACCAGACCACTGGACAAGCCATTTGATAGGGACAGAGCACTGAGCACAAAAAAAAGTGAAGGACCCGCAGGACAGAAGTGCACTCCCTATGACTGAATGACAAGCCCTCCTGGTTTACAGTGAAATGTGGCACAACCAGGATGAGAGCCTTTCCATTCTACAAGCAAGCAAGTCCCAGGCAAACATGGGTGAGTTCACCTCATAGCCAAATGTCTGCTGTGCATGCTTCCCAGGCGACTGATCTCTGTGGGCAGAAGGATAATCTTGGAAACATTTGAGCAAGTACAAGACCAGATAATTTCTTACTACCATATAATATGCACTATGTCAACCTTTTAAAACATGGGTTGCAACTTGCTGGTGAGTTATTAAATCAAGTTAAAGGTCACAGGCAGCAATTTTTGTTATTAAGAGATTAGAGCTATTAGAATGCACTGCGTGAGCTAAGAACAAATATGTACACTTTTATGGACCTTGCTTTGGACACACATGTGCAGTCACTGGTGTGTACACTTGGTATTTAGTATTGTTAGTTGAGGTTACAAGTTTGAAGTGTACTGGCCTGTTTCAATTCAAAACATAGTAAAATTTAAATAATAAATTTATCTCTACCTTTGTTCTTTACCAGCCAACATTTTGCATGACGTGACATCCACAGATCAAAATGATATTTGCAGAGGACTCCAGGAGAGTTCTTCACTACCACAGAAGCTTAACCAGGCTCTGACGATCTTGAGAGCCAAGAGATTATCTGTGTGCACACGCAATGTGTAATCCATTCACTGAGTACTAGCGGGAATATCTGCCCAAAAATGGCCAAAGCACACCTGGCCCCATCTGTATCAATTTTACCAGTCAAGGAAAGTAAAGGAGCAGGAAATAAGTCCCTGATACTTCAAAGCACAAACATGTTGAGGCAGATGCTTTTAAAAAGTTTACCCACGTTTCCAGCTGTTTTAATGTGCCCACGCAAGTGTAGAAAATCGATATTGCCAGAAATGCAAGACCATAGAGCGTGTTTCCTGCAAAGCATGTCAGCACAAACGTGAATTGCCACTGCAGGATTTGGGTGTGGGCTATTTGTTCCATCAGCACAAGCTTTCTATTTCTTTCAGAAATCAAGTATCCATCTCAAAAGTTTGGCTTCAAATTCCCCAGGCTGGCCTAGCACATAGCATCTGTACATGACTGGATAAGTCTATGGTATGAGACAGCATTCAGAACAGATTTGTCAGCTGTCCTAAAAGGCTTAAACCTGTCTGATACTACATGTATTATTTTTTCATTCAAATCTTTTTTTTTATTTAGCTGGTCAATTTCAACAGCTGTCACTCTGAAAATAGGATGTAGGCTTGCATAGACAAGCTTGGATAGAAAACCAATTTGGGGCAGAAAGAATTTTATAGTGGAAAAAAAATTGTATCTCAATTTTCTTTCTTTCTTTCTTTCTTTTTTTTTTTTGTCTTTTTGAGACAAGATCTCACTATGCAGTTCAGGCTGGCTTAGAGCTCACTTTGTAAACCAGGTTGGCCTCGAACTTGTAACGATCCTCCTGCCTCAGCCCCCAAGTGCTGGGATTACAGGCATGCACCACCACACCTAGCTCTGCATCTCAATTTTCAAGACGTTGTTAAGGAGTAAAACTAATCCAAAGTAAGTAGCGATTTACATGAATACTTCTATTTTTTTTTCTCCCTGTTAGGATGACCCTACTCAGACATCCCTCTACTGAACACTGCTATAATTAAACCTTTTTCACTCAACTGTACACTTGCAAACAGCAGAATGGAGACATAAAAGCAACTTGTTCAACTTGAGTTAAAATATCAGGGGTAGTAAGAGATTATAATTGTAAGATACTTGCCAAGAACTTAGTAAGACCACTGCACAGTCACTTTCTGCAAGTTAAA
This sequence comes from Dinomys branickii, assembly GCA_004027595.1. Lineage (NCBI taxonomy): Eukaryota > Metazoa > Chordata > Mammalia > Rodentia > Dinomyidae > Dinomys > Dinomys branickii. Next base: position 41,895 of record PVLD010002381.1, on the reverse strand, counting down.
CTTGATTGTATTATAGAATATCAGACCCCTCCCAAGTCAAAACCATGAAGGATAGTGTCAAATGTCATAGAAAGCCACAACAGCTAGGGTTGACCAAAAATAATGGAAAATCACCACATAACATATAAATGCTGTACAATTAAAAAACAGTAGAGAATCACACAATAAGAGAAGTCACATTAATTTTTTAGGGTTTCTCCTGTGTGCTCCAGGAAAAGGACACCCTGATCCATGGTCACCAGAGTGACCCTGGGCCACTATCTCGAAGCACCAGCATGACTGCTCCCGTGCTCTGATTGCATGTATATTCAACTTTTAATATTCCCCATTTGAGTAAAGGGAAATCCAAGCCTCCAGTCATGTACAGCTAAAAATCTCAGAGTCATCCCTGATTTCTATCAATTCACACATCCAACCTACTAGCAAGTTGTTTCAGCTCCTTAAATCATTTCCAGAAAGCCCATACTTCCCACCACCTCCCAAATTACCACCCATTCCAGGCCAACATGCACCCTCACCCATATGATTGCAAAATCCTCCTGAAAAGCTCTCCTCATCCCTGCCCCTTGACTCCCCTTACAATCCATTCTTTACAGAGCTGCTCAAGGGATTCACTAAGACACAAGTCAAAGCTGGGCACAGTGGCACACATGTGTAACTCTAGCCACTCTGGAGACTGAGGCAGGAGGATCCCAAGTTCTAGCAGGCCTGGACCACTTAATGAGACTCTGTCACAAAAATTTTTTAAAATAAATAAATAAAAAGGACCATGGGTTTTGCTCAGTGGCAGTGTTTGCCTAACCTGAGGGAGGTCTAAGGATCAACCTCTAATACAACCCCCGTAAAAAACCACAAGACAAATCATATCACTTCTTGGCATAAAATTCATCAGTGGTTTCCATAACAGAATAAAACCCAAAGTTCTTATAATGATTTCCATAGTTTTATACAACTCACCTCCTGTAGGCCCATTATTTTTTAAAAATCTCATCTCCAGACATGCTGGTCTCCTTGCTCTTCCTCAAACACAGCAATACACACCAGCTCAGAACTTTGCGTCCTGTGTCCCATCTGTCCATTACACATGTCCCCCTAGACACATGAATGGCTTCAAGACCTAGTTCAAGCTCCGTCTCTCTGAGGCCCTTTTGACTAGCAAGAGAAAATTACTGCTTGCTGTCCCTGCATTTTTGTCTGTTGTCCTATTTTTCTTTATATATGTATTACAATCTAACATTTAAGTGTGTGGCACTGTTATTTCCTTCTCCTTAAACTCCAATGACAACAGAGATTTTGTTGTAACACATTCATTGAGTTTTACCAGTACTTAGTACACTAACTGGTGCAGATTACATCCTCAATAAGAATCTGTTGAATAAATGAACAGATTTGGCTTCAAAAATGTGCCTAAGCGAGCCCCTTCCTCACCTCCCAGTCTTATTCTCGATAAAAAAGGTCAAAGCTCCCCTGGCCTCAGGTTCCCCTCTTTTCTCTTTCACTCATGGCTTTGATACGATGTTCTCAATGGCCATACTGCTGCCACACTTAGATTCTGGCTCCCTTCTCTGCCTTTTTGAATGTATTACACAATCAGATGATCTATCTGAGTTATTTAATGCCCATGGCTTTAGTCTGTGGGATCAGCCTCAGTGACCTCAGGCTGGTCTTGTCCCAACCATGACCAAGCCAACCTCTCACTCCCAGGATTTGTCAACCTGATTTCTCAGAAAAGTACAGGAAACAAGGACACTGTGATCTAGTGGGAACATGGACTTCTGCCAAGTTAGCAAATTGGCATATTATGTTTGTGGTCTAATATATAATATATTCAATATACAGTAATTCTTACACTGGGTGGTCTGTCACTGAATTGCTGGCGAATTCCGGATACATAAGAATAATCTAATACCTAGAACCTCAAAACTAAGCTTCAGACCTTAATCCTGCCTGTCTGTATAGCTCAGTGCTGGTTCTGATGGTTTCTGCTTCCACAGTTGCAGTACAGGAGCTCACTACAAATAAGATACTGATGCCCCACCAGCATTTTCTGGTCATGACCTCAGCACGCAAGCATGCATCCACACACATGTACACACAGCTATCTAGCAGAGCAGAGCACACTTCTCCCCATAGCTCCAATCCTTGCTGCCTGGTGACCTTTGAGAGAAGGGAGCAGGGGTCAGACAGGCAGGTGCAATGATTTCTTCATATGTCAGGAAACAGAACCACTCAGTGTCTGAGCAAGATCCCCCATGCCTTTGCAAAGCAGGAGAAAGCACAATGTCTCTGCAAAACAATTGTAAATTAAAATTGTATACCCCATCCCCACAGTTAAATAAAGCACTTTTAAAAAAAAAACCTTCAGGAAGCCCCATGTAACTGGCTCCATAATGTTAAGTTTATCTTCATGTTAATTAAATTGCATGAGTACTGACGGAGCCCCTACACAGCACTAAATGCAAATCTGGATACTGTGGGATTTACACAGTAATGGAGATAAATTCTGTCTTCAAAAGACTTGTAATAACCACCTCACCACAGGGAAGAGTGGGAGAAATGCCTGATGCCATACGAAACACCTAAGGGTGGTACACAAGAATGCAAACCGCAGCTTGGTGTGGGCTTCTTCAAGGAAGAGCTGCAGGGCCAGGACATTAATGTGCGGGTGGGTAGGACATGAACAGGGAGAAGGGGGAACAACAGCCTGTTTGGGGACCAGCACAGTTCAGTGAGACTCCAAAGCGGAATGGGATCACAGTGGCAAAATTGCCCCCACGGGACAAGCTGGGGAGTGTGTATTTGGTGCTATACTTTCAGACCACAACTGAGCCAGGGCAGTTATTTCTGCTTTTTGATTCTGCCTCACAGCAGAAGAAAATGTTTTATTTTTAAAACGCATAAGGCTCTTGAAACAAAGTTAAGATTGCCATGGTAAACCAATCCAGTCTACTCAGACTTGTTAATCAGTACAAACAGCTAAGATTAACGCTTCCCTTACACATCACACCTTTGCTGTTAAGAGTGGAAAAGTGAGAAATTAAGTTTTAAAATAGATACCTTCACATGTGTGAGACATTCTTTGAATAATATAAGCATGCAAGGTGGGAACTCTGTTCCCCTAGTAAGTTCCTGGTTTGGTGTTTTTCATTCTGTAAGAAATATGGTCTTTGAGGTTTCTGGTGTAACCTTTCAAGACATGCTTGTCTAGCTGCAGCCTTAGGGGAGGCAGAACACTCTTGGAATGTCAAGAAAATCAAGGATACATTAAGAGGGCTGGGGATATAGCTCAGTGGAATAAGCGCCTGCCTAGCAAGCGCAGGGTTCTAAGTTCAATCCCCAGTACCGCCAAAAAAAAAAAAAAAGGATACATTAAGAGATAACTGACCAGACAAACACAGAAATCACTGAAAAAACCTGCCCTCAATGCCTAGTGATGTGACCCATCAAGAATGAATTTGGATATAGTATATCCTATTCATTTTTTAACAGCTGATAAACTTTCTTCCGCCCCATCTGACACTTCTGTAGTGTTCCCATGTGAGCAGAATTTGATGAGTGCTTGCCAAATGAACAAACGAATGAAGAAATGTCACACTCTGAACCACCACAGGGAAAAGAGGAAGGCAAAGATTATGATATTTATTTTTCCAGTTTAGCCCCTGCCCTTTATTTACACTGACCCCGTGGTGGCTGCCCAGAGGAAACAGTGATGGATGCCTCTCTGTAGTGTACCGAGTTGCACATTCTTAAATTTGGAGGAAAATAATGTAGAAATTACCAAATGTTGGTCTGACCGCACATCAAGGAATTTTCACAGAAAAATCCTCAATGGAAATGATCCATTTGAATTCTTCCGCGCATTGGGAACTCACCACGCATAGGGATCCCCATTCATTTTGTTGTAGGCAGCTGAGTTAGGTAGAAATATAAGAGGCAGTCAGACAGAGCCAGGCCCTCGATGGAGCCAGTAAGGAAGACAAGATACCTTGCAACTGCAGGAGAGACAGGCACCTCTGCTGTGGGCCAGACCTCAAGACAAAAGATTAAACAAATGCACCTATACAACCCACTGGAGATGGACATCAAGGATTGATAGTCTCAATAGGTCTCCATCACCTTGAAAAAGCCAGGAAGAGTTACCGACCCAACCCCCTACAGGAAAAGCCCTATTCTGTATTCATATCCGCTTGTGAGGTGACTCGCTTCCCCCATTTGATTCTGATTTAATCAACTTTACCTGAACAGTTATACTCATAATCTTATTGGTTGAGCATAGTTTTGTCCCACCTCATGGCCACTTCGCAATTTCTCGCTTTTTCCGCGCCTTGGACCCACCTCCCCTCGGTTTTGCTCTATAAAATCCCTAGGAAAGGCAGGATCCTTAGCAACCCACTCAGGCCCCCTTCTATCCCTTGTTCTTTGACAGAATCTTTGTTTCCCTCAAATATATCCTGCTCTTAACCTCCATTGTTCCTAAAATTCATTCTTCAATCTTAGAGGACACGAACTTGGCCCAGGTATCTTTCAGGTTGGGAGTTTCTTTCTCCTACATCAGTGTTTTGCTTAGCTTGAGTCAAAGAGAGGGCATCCATTCTGTCTACCGAAGCTGTGCTTCTCACTAGAAGTTTGGGCTACACTTTGGGGGGAAGGCGGCTATACTTGATAGAGGTCCTCATTCCTACTTCTGACCATGGTGCCCTCTTACCCACCCCTCACTTGCTTGCAGCCCCCAAGCTGAGAAGAGCAGCCTCTCAAGTTCTCCCACTTTGCTTTCCAAAATTTGTAGGGGGAGGGGCAAAGCCAAAGAGACTGAAATCAGGAGTGTGAGCATCTTCTAACCCACACGTGAGTGGCTACGTCCTCCCTGCATCACACACAGACTCTAGCTCAGCTGTGTCCACTTGCATGGGGCCCCCCTGCACAGCCGGGGATACAGCCCTACAAGATAGTAAATTTGAACATTATTACGCATTTTAGCAATATTTTGAATGACCTGATTGTGTGGTGCTTTAGCATATGTGGCTTAGACGATGAAAGAACATGTATAGGGAAACAGTGCAAGCCTACCTCAATGTCCAGGGCCCCTAACACATAGTCAAGGGAAACACTGCAGGTATCAGATGTTACTAGCACTTGTGCAACATGACAAGTAAACACAGTGCTTGCTGATAACAATATTCCAACTTACCTGCATGTGTGTGCGCACACACGTACATGCATGCACATGCCTATAAAGATGAGTGTTGTTTTTAAACAAACACACCTATTTTCTTATTTAATTATTAAGTTTTGAATTTAGGTCATTTCACTTAAATGTTATAATGAAATATCAAAAATAAAGGAAGCTCTGTTATTTGTATACATTAACTATGTTATATGTTTTATAGGTGGCCCAAGACAATTTCTCTTTACTCAGTGTGGCTCAGGCAAGCCAAATGATTGGACACCATGCTTTAGATTGTCAGTCCTTGGCCTGTGGGACTTGTCTCCAAGCACATGGACCTTCTCACTTTCTGAAATCAAATAAGCAGTGTCTCAGCAATTTAGCTGCAATGAATGTGTAGCACATTAGGCTGTAATTTAACATGATTTGAAGAGAGGAGAGTCCAGAGGAGGCAGCCAGGAAGTGTGCCTTCTATAGACTCGAATTACAAAGTCAGCACAGAAGCCAGCTTGATTCTCTCACAATCTCTAAACTGAGGTTGTCTCCCAAACCAAGAAAAATGCCACTTGAACATACTACCCTACCCTGAGGCAGGCATCATCTACCAGGCACAGATGGAAATGTTCTACGTGATCCAGATTCAGGAAGACCAGGCTTCCACAGTGTCATGAACTGCTAAGTTCATGTTCATGCGGTGCCTACCTGCCAAACAGGTCATTTCCTTCATTTCAAAAAGTCAGTGTTTGTACTAAACGTATCAAAACACCCCAAGAGGAAAAATAAATCCTATAAGAAATGCAAAGTTAGGTGAGATTTATTCTTTCCAAATCTGCCACACTACAGGAAAGTGAACACTCTTGTTAATCTTTTCAGGTGAAGAAAATAAGGTACAGAGAAATAGCGTAACTCATCCAACTTGCATATCTAATTAAGTGGTAAAACTGGAATTTGAACTCCAGTCCAAGATGTTACGTCCACCCAGTACCTCTTAATCATGACCCCTTTATAATTTTTGGGGGGGAATCAAATCAAATCTAAGAACATGGGAGGAGAAACATTAAAACATCAAATGTTTTTGCCTGAAAATTCGAAGAAGTCGCTATTCACTTAGTTATTAGTCACTTCTCTTCTTTCAGTCTGCGTTGTACTTTGTCCAACTTTTATCAGGTATTTATTAAATGTTACTACGTGTGATCCCCATTTCATATGTGGTATGGGTATCAACATATAACTACATGTTGTAGATAGCAAACTTTTTGATTTCTCTCTGATTAGACAGACACCAGTCCCTAAGATCTGTGTCTTGGCCATTTTTATGAGTACCAGGTACTCAGTCTTATTCATGGCTAGCACTGCATAGGTGCTAAATGATTATTCTTGAGTAAAATTTAAAAAGAAAAACACTCCTGAAGAAGGTTAACTTTTACCTCTATATATTCCGGTATTCATTATCAGTAAAAATCTAGGTTTGTAAACTCAGTTTTCTAGGAACCTAATACTCTTCATGGTAACATCAGGCACAAGCATTTTATATTCTAAATAAACACCATTCATTTACATTCTAAATAGGCACCTTTGGGAAGGTGACCATGGTACGACCTTGATGTTTCTCTCTCCCTAACCCATTCTTAAAGGTTTGGTCCCTGTTACTGAGATAAATGGCTCAGCCTGGGCAGAATGCACCAGAAAAAGTGGTTGCGGAGGAACTATGTTCCCCCTTGCTCAACAGCTTTGTAACCCGACTCTTCTATCTACTTCAAACTAAGTTCTATAATTTGTTGACTTGCACATTTTAGGCATGCATGTTTCTTTACTTGAAAAATCAGAGATTTTTGAGGAAAGTGAGCATAGTCTTCCCCCTTCCAACTTGTATGGCATGAGATATGGAATTTCACCCATTTTTAATAGGCCAGTTACTTTGCAGAAGAATTTGAAAAATATTAAAAAGCATAAAAGAGAAAGCAAGAAAATCTGTCAGTATTTAAAACCCCACACCTAGCCCTTACGCTGCCCCTGGGTGGGCCATATTTGCTATGGGAGATTTAATTTGGCATTTTAACTTATGTAAATAGACTCTCACTTCCCTCCGAGCCTGGAGGCATACAAACAGGGAGGATCCTCTTTCCAAATCAGCTGTAACCTATACCTCCTGCAGGGGAACAAAGTCACACTTTTAAAGGAAGCAAGCGGAGAAGTCTTTTGCTATTCTTCTGCCACAAAATGCACACCAATTCCCACAACCCCTTGCTATTTTGACAGGAAAAAGGCAAATGGTGAAACAGGAGAGGCAGCATCATTTTAAAATAGGACACTGTGTCAAAACACACACATTCCCCACCGGGCCTGCGGCCCTTTAAGTCATCCAGACCCACCAACTACTGACATTCCACAAGTTGGTTCTGAGACAGGCTCTCGGGTCAGTTCCTGCACTCTGGCTCATTTTAACATACAACAATTGGAGAAACATTTAAAAGCTTCCATGTGTAGGTTATGAGATCAAAAACTGCATCCTGTGGAAGAGAACATTATTCCAATTCAATGAGTAAACTCTTCATCTTGTCCACCAAAGAAATGGGCGCCACGTGGGACCTCTGCAGACAGTTCAGCATGCATTCTAAAAGGGAAACCAACTGTGAGCAAAGTATAAAATGTTGTGCCTTCCATTCTTCATTAGAGCTATTTAAAATATTTTCATTACTCTTGGCTTCACTCTGGACATTAGAATGAAACATAAATCTGATAACGAATCAAAGTTTTCCTTCCTCTCATCAGAAAAGAGCCAAAGTGCTAGACTGCTCAGCAGAGAGTGTCAGATCAAAGCTAGATGGAAAGAATTAGCCTTAGCAGCTCACAGAGGAAAACACAAGGCTCAAACCATCTTGGCTGTCATTTCTGAAATGAGAAATTCCCAAACATCACTTTGCCCAGGCTGACATGCTCCACATAATCCTGATTCAGGAAGGCAAGGATTCCGCCATACTTGGCATCTTCAGCACTCCAATCCCATCCAGCCCAGACCCACCATGGGCACTGCATTTCAGGAAGTGGATGTTTCTACTAAATACATTGACATAATCCCAGAGGAAGGGATTTGAATGGATAAGAGAAGGAAAATCAAGTAGGGTTTATCCTGGCTTATATTTCAGCCTGTTCAGTTTCTACTGTGTGTAAGACTCTCTGGGGGAAGCTAAAAGGGTCTTACCTAAGATGATTAAATAGAGCAAGAGCCGTCCACACAGTAGTTATCCCAACCTGAGAGCTTTCCACATAGAGCAGTCATTTCTGAGAACAAGAAATGGAACCAGCAGTTCTGCGCAGCTCCTTCCGGCCCTATCTACCTCTAACTTGAGCTGCACAGACAGCAGGTCTCACTGTGTTTATCCGTCCACCCTGACCAGCAACACAGAACATCTGTGCTCCTTCACTGTGGGTTTTCAAACTGGCATATGCATGCCCCTGCCCTACAAAGACTTTATCAAAAGTGCACAAGAGTGTGATGAGTTAATGACATTTATTTCCACATCTACGCACATCCCTAAAACTGACCTACTAGAGAAAGTTGGGGTGATAGAACCATTCAGGGGATCCATGTTCACAAAATCCCTTCTTCCATATTACTAGGAAAATAAAAGAAGCCCCAAGTTTTAAGGATGCTTGACCACAAAATGTGTAAAAATATCCCTTAGCTTAAAAAATCCACATACTTTTGACATTGGAGATAAGTGTAATATTTAATTAGATTCAATGGACCATGACAACAAAACCCAAACTGCAAAAGAAATAACCACAAAAATCAACAAATAGTATTATATCAAATGAAAGAGCTTTTCCACTTTTCAGAAAAGGGGGAAAAATTGGGTGAAGAGAGAACTTACAGAATGGGAAAACAAACTTTGTCTACTATTTGTCAGACAGAGGACTAATATCCAGACTATATAATAATGCAGAAAAAATTAGACTTCTCAAAATAAAAGATGCAGTCAAAAATGGGCAACTCAAGTGAATAGGCACTTTTCAGAAGAAATATAAATAGCCAATAAATATATGTAAAAATGTTCTGCACCTCTGGCCATTAAAGAAATACAAATCAAAACAACACTGAAGTTCTATCTAGCCAAAAAGAACGGCTATCATCAAGAAATCAAATAACAACAAATGCTGGTGAGGGTGCACAGGGTAGGGGGAAGGGGTCCTTCTACACTGTTGGTGTGAAGGCAAGCTAGTACAATCACCATGGGAATCAGTGGGAACATTCTTCAAAAACTAAAACTAGAAATTCCATTCGGCTCAGCTATTCCCTGTCTAAATTTTTTCCCCAAAGAGTTAAAGACATCACATTATAGTGATACAGCCATAACCATGTTTGCAGCAGCACAGCTCATAATAGCTAAATCTAGGAAGTGGCCTCTATGTCCATCAACAGATGAATGCATACAGAAGATATGGTATTTACACGATGGTATACTACTCTGCCATCAAGAAGGATAAACTCGAGTCATGCATAGGAAAATGGAGGCACCTTGAGACCATAATGTTAAATGAAATAAATCAGATCCACAAGCTTAAATACTGCATGGTTTCTCTTGTACGAGAAACCAAAAGTATAAATAAATTAAAGAGCAAAATAAAAGATGGATCATAGGAAACAGGGACATAGATCTTCTGTAAATCAGAAGGGTTACCAAGAAATTGTGGGAGCTGGGAGGGAAGAGAGGAAAGGGATGTAAAAGGATGAAAATATCTTATGCACATGACCGACTCCCCACAATGAATGTGATCTTCATGTACTACAAACATTCACTAATAAAATTAAAAAGCTCTAACAGCAATTTCTGTGTGGGGCATTTGCTATCTTGATGGCATTAGCTATTCTGGACTCCAAAAATGAAATAATGAGTTGTAAGAATATGTTAAACTGGAAGTAATATTTGGGAAATAACAGCAGTGGCTTGAGGTGATTTCAGTATGGCTAGGAACCAAAAGCAGCACAGCGGTCTGCCAGTTAGGAGAGGGCTTCCCAGGATTTATTGCCTGATCATAGCGCAGCCTGTCCATCAGGCAGCCCCCTAATACTAAGCATGCTGGAAGTAAATGTGTCTTTATAATGAGTCAAGTTTTTTTGACTGGTAGCCGCCCTGGCTAGATTTTGGGCTGTGTTAGGTGTGGGCTGCTATGCATCTGCTATTCAGCAAGATGCCAGGTGGCACATCGGAGTCACATGAGTGGGGCTGCCTCTCACATCAAGGAAAGCAGGGCTTGATTATCCTCTGCTTCACTGAGAGGTGTATAATTTTCTCGTCCCCTTTGATAATACTTTCAGGCTTTCCCTATCAGCATGTGAGCATGTTCCCGAGGGACTCTCTGTACTGCCACAATAAAAAGCTACACTGAACAATACATTTTGGCAACTCACAGAGATAAAGAAATGATGAGATGTGGGAGGAAGAGAATTAACAGGGGTTTGGAATCAGGGTGATCTGCATTTGAAATCCAGGTCCTCCACCAGCTGGCTTCCTGTGGCCTTGGCCAAGTGGTTGAATTCTTCCAAGCATTTCCTTGTTTGTGAAATCATTTTAAAATGTCTATCTTGCAGGGATGGTGAGATGATATGCTGAACTAACACAGCAGTAATAAAGCTCTGACCATGCGTAGAGCAAGCGCCCGATTAAAGACCTCAGCCTCACTGGGTTGCAGTATGAATTAGAATATATTGTTTCTGCTACCTGGGCTCCCAGTGAAATGCAGAAATATCTTGACAGCCAAGAACATTTTTTTCCCAGGCTGGTCCTGACACAATAGCTCTTGGACTGCCTTCAACACATTCAGAAGAATAGCTTTTGCTTCTCTCCTCTTTTCTAAACAGTGCACATAAGCCAGGGGGTCTTTATCTCTTTTTAGTTACAAATATTATAGTTTTCTTCTTGAAGCTGCATTTATGCACAAATATAAAATTTTGCATTAATTTTAGTGGATTCAATGATGACCTGGAAAGTATTCGGTGCCTATGACTTTAAGAAGACTCCCCCAAACAAAGAATCAAGGGGTGCTGTGCACCCCTCTTCTGGATTAGCAACTTGGCAGTGACATCTATGTTACAGCACAAGCTTTGACACCCTAGTGCCAGAGGAAGGACAAGAAGTAAGTCCAGGATATCCATGAAAACTCTTCAAAGAAGAATGATTTTTTTTTAAACCTGGGACTCAAGCAAGGATTACACACTACAAAGAATAAAAATAAAATAACTTCAGTTAATTCTCAAAAACATTTAACCTTAGAAGTTCATTGACCCTGACAAGTTCCCAAAAGAATGTATCTTCATATTTCTCAGGAGATACCGAAGCAACAAAAGTTTCTAGTAAAAAGGATCCCTGGTGGAGAGAGCAATTATTTTCAGGACATTTGAGATTCAAAAATTGTTATGGGCAATTAGCTAGTTCCATAAACGAAGCAGAGCTAATGTAATGCAGTGTTTTCTTTCAAAGGGCCAGGGGTTGACTCTGAGTCTGTCGTGTCATCCACACTTACCCACAGGCAAAAACTGCAGCTATCGCTTGTGGCTACAAGGAATTCTGCTCCCCAACAAGCTGGCCAACCAACCTGAAAGAAATGGACATGCTGTGCCTGTTTTGCTTCTCACAGAAAACAATAGATAAGTGGATGAGTTCTGGCTTTAGCGTCAGACAGACCTGATTTGACTCCCGCCCCTGTCATTTATTAGCTATAACCTTGAGTATGTCACTTAGTTTCATCATGTATAAAATATGGACAATCATATATTCTACTTCATAAAATTAAACTAAGAATTAAAATAAGATAATGGAAGAAAAGAACCTTGTATTTAATACATGACAATTAACCAGCAGAATTGCTTTATGCTTTAGAAAAATGCTTCAATAAGTCTAGACTTGGGTTCAGGGTTCAAATCCTGAGTGTATAACTTAGTAGCTAAGCAAGTCTCTTTGTGTCATAAATTCCACACTGGTAAAAATAATATTATGAACAATATCTGTCTTATTGTTTGTGAGAGTTAAATAAATTAATGCATGTGAAAAGATTTTGAAGTAAAATATCTGATAAAACATCCACTACATTGGAGCTGTACCAACCTTTCTTCTGCTTGGCGCCGCTAAGTGTGGGGAGAGAAAAGGAGGGGGTATACTTATGTTTGCAGCCATGTGCAGGACTCATCTGATACTAGGTTAAATGATGAAAACTGTGGAGAATGAGTAAATCATAAGGGTACAAGGACTAAGCCTGCAGACCCAGTCTGTGCTCACAGGGGGGCCTGGGTGTAAAACTTGGCCTGTACTTTACGCACTGGTCTACATAGCTTCTAAGTATGGCAAGAGCACATGGACCCCCCAAAAATCACTTGAGTAAGCACTAGCATTGAGTGGAAGTTTCATTTATGAAATACAGGCTCAAGCAAGGGTATTGTGGAAAGAAGAAGTCCTAGGGGAAAGTTCATAGTGCCTCCTCTTAGATATAACTCCTGGTTTCAGAAAGGCTGAATGACGTCCTCTAGCCACCTCAGAAACTGGAGGCCAATAGTTTAACAACTGTGGCCTCTTTTCCCATGGGTTGAGTTTCTCTTCTTTGCAGTATCCCTAACAGTGATGATACTTCACGAGCCAAATATCCTCAGGCATGTTTCCGGGAGGGACGGTGGAAGAAAGGCTGGAGTGGGCAGAGGCCAGCAGTCAGCCCCACTCCAAGAGGTCGGTGCGCTGCAGGCTGAGCATCCCGTACACCCAAGAAGAGAGGAAACGGGCATGGGAGCCTGATGCCTGTGGCACGGAAGAGATGCAAGGGATATTCTGGGCCAAAACTGAGGCCTAGAGCTGGACAGTCTGGAAAAGTTTGCCTGGGACTCAAGCAGTTGCGCAAACATCCCAGCGGTGGATTAGAAGATGGTTGGAGGAGTGGCTCCTGGGCATGGGTCTCAGATCTTAAGGAATCCTGAGAGTCAGTCCTAAAGCAAAGCACACAACGCTCTAAGTGCTACTAGAAGAATTGGATTTTACCTCATTCAGAATCACAGTGAGGAAAGCAGAGTTAAAGCCCTCGTCCCACGCTAAAGCTTAGGGAGAAAACTGGGCATTGTAAACAAGCAGAGGAAGGGAGCGATTTTCCACAACTCTCGAGTGCAAGAAGTCAACAATGCCCACTTAAAAGGCTAGCCAGGCACGAACATGGCTGGCTACCTGCTCCTGCCGTTACCCAGGAGCAGCAGAGGCCAGGATGAAGAATACGCTCCCCATGCAGACGTTTGTCCAGTCTCACATTTCCTAAGGAATTGCCCGTTCTGGGTCTGAGCCACTGTTAACCTGATCAGCAAGGTACAAGTTCCGAGACTCGCGCACGCTGTTTGCATCAGGGCTGCGGGGATCACCGCCTTTACCATGACGACGCAGTCCTGGAAGAGGCCGGAGCGATTCCGGGTGCAGAGGGGGAGGAGAGCCAGGCAGCGGGAGGGTGTTTACCAAAACACAGCCCGCACCCGCACTTTCCGCAGCTCACAGAGAAACTGGCATCTTCCTGCGCTAGGGTTTAATTAAAGCTCTGCAGGAACTGCCTTCGCTCCCTCCGACTTGGCGGACAGCGACAGCGTCCGAGAGCCTCGCAGACCGCTCGGAAATGCCACCCAGAGCATCCTCCGGCCCTCGCGGCTCCCCTCCCCCAGGGGCCGTGCGCTGGGGCCCGCGGTGCGCGCTCGCGGTGCCACCTTCTGCTCCCCGGGGGGGCCGGGGCGGGGCGCACCACGCGTCCCTCCCCGCTCCCAAGGTGGCGACCCGACCCTTGCTCGGCCCCGGGGAGCCGCGGTGGGGCCGCCGCGGGGGGCTCTGCGCCATCCTCGGGCCCCGCGGGTGCGCGGGGGCCTGGGAGGGGCCGGGCCGGGCGGGTGCAGCGGCTGCTGCAGCGGCGGCTGCTGCGTGGGGCTCGCGGGGCGCGGGGCGCGGGGCGCGGGGCGCGGGCGGGCGGCACCGGCCGGGGTTACCTGCGCGCGGCGCGGCGGGGCTCCGAGGGCGGCGGCGGGCGGCGCGGGCAGGATGTGCTGTCTCACGCTGCGCCGGCCGGCTCGAGCTCCTCCGGGAGCGATCGCTTCCTCTCCCGAGCCCGACGCAGACAGCTCCCGGAGCTCGAGCTGCGGGGCTCGCCCCGCCCCCGGCCCACGCCCTCCACGCCCCGCGCCCCTCCCGCGGGAGGCCTGGAGCGCGCCCTGGGGCCTGGCCAGGTCGCCGTCCAGCCCTCCGCCCTGGGCAGGACTGCGGCGGCGCCCGGGGAGCTCCAGCCGACTTGCCACCGTTGGACAACTTTCACTCCCCTAGAGCCAAACTTTAAGACCATCTAAATAGGAAAAGGGGACGCTCGGATCCACCCGCTATTCTATTGGCAATGCCTTGCAGGTCTGACTGGTCCCGCTCTTCCTAAGGAAACGCGCGCCAAGTGCGAGAGGGAGGCGGCAGGGAGAGATCCGCATTACTTGTTATTGTTCCAACTTTTAAAAAATCGGGATAAACATTCGCTGATCCCTTCTCATTTCTCGGAATAGGGTGGATAATTATAAGGCTGAGATATGAAGCTTGGGATGCTTACCAGTGGGGTTTGCTACCATTGGATGGATCAGCTTTTCATCCTATTCCTGTAATATCTTTGAGACCCCTGTATACGGGAAATCTACCCCCGCAGAACAGTATTTGGTGGAGATACCTACAGATTTATCAACTGACAAGTACTACAGTAATTTCAAAGTGTCTGTCCGATCATAAACACAGTACGGTGCCCCCTCCTTGCTCCAGTTTTTGCCTTCTTGGCTGGTGAAGGAGGTGAAATATCTTCACACAGAAAAGACTCAAGGTATTCCAGACGGAAAATTGTATGAAATACAAATTCGTCACTATCATTCCTACACTTAATATATGTCAACTTTATGCACAGTTTCCTTTGAATCGTCAATAACTTTATGTTGTACGTAAAACGGCACCTCCCCCCAGAAATTTATGTCTTCAAGAAGTGAACTGCTTTGCCCTAGTTTTATAGCTCCTGAGGAAGCTCAGGTTTAAATCCTCATTGACCTGACTGACCAACCCCTACCATGACCCCTGGGTAGTCCTGCCTTTCCGGGATGCAGCGACCCTCGAGTGCTCCCTCGAAGCATTGCGCTGAGAGTTTCAGATAATTCAAACATGAGAAAAATACAGTCTGTCTCTCCAAAGGAGTTAGAATCCAGTTGAAGGTAGAAGGAAGACTGAAGGTGGAAAAACTAAACACATTGCAAATGTGAACGTTTGAAGTGGACAGTTATTGCTTGCAGCGATAGAAATGAAGAGGGAAGAGGAATTCTGGGCCTCAACAAAATGCCACGGAAGGGAAAACAAAAGGGGCCCTGGGCAGATGGCAAGTGGGCCGGTATTCTGGGGAATCACGAGCCCTGGAGGGGCATCACCCGGGGTGTATGAGAAGATGAGGAGCAGGTAATAGGGAGCCAGGGAAGGCGGGTGAGCAGAGACGACACTTAAGAGTCTTCTGTGATAGCTATGGAAACGGAAGTGGAACAAACAACAGTTCATGAGACCAGTTTGAAAGTCACCGTAAGAATCTAGGACACAGTTGAGAACGTCAGGATTTGCCAAGCTGTATACACCACAAGGAGCCTGGGCTGTATGTCCAGTATAAATTAATCCCTCAACTATAAACTTTATTAAACAAAGCTACTCTGGGTCGGGTATTCAAAATAATTCAGAAGGTATCCTGAGGAGATATTTGCACACTCGTGTTCACTGAGGCATTGTTCAAAATAGGCAGAAGGCGGAAAACCCCAAATGTCTACCCACAGATAAGTGAGAGAGAGAGAGAGAGAGAGAGAGAGAGAGAGAGAGAAGGAGGGATGGAGAGGGAGATAAAGCGAAAGAGAATAAAAGAGAAAGAACGAACAAAAGGACGGAAGGAGGGAAGGAAGAAAAAGGAAGGAAGGAAAAGAGAATTATGTAGCCTTTAAGAAGAGAATCTTGTCACAAGCTACAGGATGGATGAGTCTGGAGAACATTATGTTAAGAGAAAAAAAAAAAAGACAACAGTCGCAGAAGGAAAACCCTGTATCATTCCACTGATAGGAAGTATCTAAAGTAATAAAATGTTTAGGAATTCAGTGTAAGCATTGCTGCAAGGACTGGAGGAAGAGTGGTAGGAAGAACTGGTGATTACGTGGTTATAGAGCATCTTCGGTTTTGCAAGATGAAAAAACTAGAATTCTGGACACTACTGAAACTACATATTTCAAATGATAGACTTATCAACATTTTTTTTTCTCTTTTGGTCTTTGCTGCATTGGGGATCAAACAAGGGCCTCATGCATGCTAGACACTGCCACTAAGCTACTTTTCCAGTCCCTTAAAATGCTTGAGGTGGCAAACTTAGTTTATAATGGCAATAAAAATGTAGTTATAAATTGTTTTCATTATCAGATACCCAAGGATGGTACAGCTACTATGGGACTGAAAACAGACAAGAAAGGAATGGTCTCTATTCTCCAGAGACTTAAAAATATAAGGAAAGATACAACTGACTTTAGTGTCAAGCACAGGATGAAAAGTATATTAATTGGAGACTTTTCCCATAAAAGGCTGAGAAAAGGAGAATACGTTCTCATTGGTTGTTTTTCCAGTCTGGAAATCCTGTTGAACAGGTCAAAGTTCAACAGACATGATGGTGTTTGAAAATGGAGTTTGAGATCAGGCAGAAGAAAGAAGCATTAATCCCTCTAAAAATTATAATTGATATACTTCCTTTTAGAGCAGTTTTAGATTTGCAGGAAAATAGCAGAAAGTATAGAGAGTTCACATATACCAACCTGTCCCCTAGCCCCTCACCAGGGTTCCTCCTGCATTAACACCATGCAGCAGTACATTGCAGTTGTTACAGTTAATAAGGCAGCACTGACACATTATTTCTTTTCTCTTCTCTTCTTTTCTTTGCCCTTTTTGGTACCAGGAATCAAACTCAGGACCTGGCACTTACCAGGCAGGTGCTGCGCTGCTCAGCTGTATATATCTCTGGCCCTGTTAAGTTATTTATAAGCCCTACAGTTTACATTAGAATTCACATTTTATGTTATAGGTTTTGATTAAAATGTAGTATCATGTATCCTCCATCACGATATCATACAGTTTCACCACTCTGAAAATTGTGTATGTTCTACCCATTCACCACACCACCCCAATGTTTTCTTGTTGTAGTAATTAGGATGTGGTGTCTACTTGATTGGTTTTGGGACCTCCCTTCCCTATTGATTGGCTGAGCACCCTTCTGGGTGTGTCTGGATGGGTCACAGAGGCAGGCCTTGGAGTCTAAGACTGGTCCATCATCTCTTCCCCTCTGGTATGGTTCCCCTGTCCCATTTCCTGGAAGCTACGAAGCAAGCATCTCTGGTTTGCCCTTCCTCTCATCTGTGATGCTTCTGCCTGAGAACCAGCCTACCATGGACTGAGTTGGCTAGAGCCATGAACCAAAGTCAACCTCTCCTTTCAGTTATGGGTGTCAGGTATTATATCTCAGCAATGAGAAAGCTGACTGATACATCATGCAGCTGCTGATCTATTTACTACCTACGGGGTTTGCATTTTCCAGAATGCCATATAGTTGGAATTATAAAATTCATAGCCTTTTCTGATGACTTCTTTTGGTAGCAATATGTACTTAAATTCCCTCTACATCTTGTGATGGCTTGATGCTTCATTTCTTCTTATCCCTGAGTAATTTTCTATTGGATGGATATAGTTTATTTATCCATTCACCTATTCAAGGACATCTTGGCTGTTTCTAGTTGCTTAGCAACTCATGAGCAGGGTTTTGGGTGTATTTAAGTTTTTGAGTAAAAACCTAGGAGAATGATTACTGGATTATATGATAAGCCTGATGTATGGCTAGTAAGAAACTGCCAAACATTCTTTCAAAGTGACTTTATCATTTTGCTTTTTCACAGAGATGAATGAGTTCATTTTGTTATTCAATGCTTATTAACATTTAGTGATATGAAGGGTTTCAGATTCCCTCATGAAATATGATGTTAAATATGTTATATGAGCATTTGCCATTTGATATCTGTTCAGAACTTCTGTCCACTTTATAAATTGACAAATTTTCTTACTGAATTTTAAATATTCTTCATATATTTTAGGTATAAATCTTCAGTGATTGCAAATATTAGTCATACTGTAGCCTGTCTTCTCATTCTTTTAACAATTTCCTTCACAGAGAACATTTCAATTTTAATGAACAATAAGTTATCACTTTTTTCTTTCTTAGGTAATTTTTCTAATGTTCTATCTAAAAAACTATCCCCAAGCCCAACTGGTTTATAGAATTGCGCTTTACATTTAGGTCTATTTTTTATTTTTAAGCTAACTTTTTAAGAAAAGTATAATTTCTGTGTCTAGCTGTTTCACTACTATTTCTTTAAAAGGACATTTAATTGGGAAGATGTTCAATTGGAAAGATTTTAAAAAGTATCATGCGTGAGGCAAACGTGATAACCACTACACTACAGAAACCCACTTAAAGTATTGCCATGTGGTGCAGGCCACATTAGCTTTTTTTTTTATGACTACACACTTATAATCTGACACAGAACAAGATGTCTTTGTTCCATCTTAGTGAACAGTGAACTAAAGATAATAGATCTTACCTGATTCAACAAGCTACAAAGTTAAATCTAGCTATAATTCGATTATATAAACCTGTATGCAATGCTGATATTCTACAGCTTAATAATAAATTATTGCATATTATAAATAATTATCCACTAACTGGATTTTAAAATATTGGATTTCTTAAAATTATAGACACTTTTATGCAGTGTAAAGGGACATCAGTGTGAAAAAGAGAGGAATTCTTCTATTTGAAATGACATTTCTCAACGCAGCATTAAGCCCTTGCTGCTACAAGTACACTCAGTCTGAAATGCTATGTACCATCATCCAGTCTCAGGCCTACCTAGAGATAGAAATTGCCTCTGGTTAAAATAAAAGGTCTTTGATATATGTATCCTGAAATAAATTTTAACAGCCTTTGCAAATTAAATACTGCTCCTTACAAATGTACCTGTTTTACCTACTGAACTAGTTACTGCTCTTAAAATTTAAAAGCCTCAAGAAGGCCTCAAGTAGCAACCATACACAAAGACAGACTAGGCAGATTCCCTACTTGCCGGCCACTGAGAAGTGCTTCACAGCCCTTCAGAAGACAATGGTGTGGCTGAGTTTTCCTGGTCCAGAATCAGATTTTGGGTGCAAATTACTTCCCCTTTTAGCAATTTTGTGCAGGTTGTCAGATTCCTCTGAGATTCAAGTCTCCTAGAAATCTGAAGGAAGCAATAATATTTGCCTCCTGTGATATTTCAATAACGTAATTAATGTGAGGCACTTGACAATAGTCCCTAGAATATAATTTAAATCACCCAATAAATATTAGCTAACATTTGCTAAGTTTTTTGGGTTTGTTGTTGTTTTGAGACAGAGTCTCACTACATACCCTAGGCTGGCCTTGAGCTCATGACGAGCCTCTTGCCTCAACCTCCCAAGTGCTGGGAGTACATATGTACGCCCCACACCCAGTCCACTTGCTAGCTTTAACTTAGCCTATATGAAAACTCCAAAAGGAAAGCTTTGTATATTCTACGTTCAGCATCCAAACTGCCATTGCAGACTTCAGGGACCCTTCCAGATTGAGATTCCTCTGCCTCAGTGCACTTGTCCTTCATCACTGCTGGCTGGAGATTGGTGTCCGTCAGAGCTCTTTCCTGGTCTGACATGCTTTTCTGGATTCCCACTTCACACATGTTCAAATGCCATTCTCTTAAATTCCCAGACCTTTTGCATCTTCTCAAAATCTCCTCTGTTAATCTTTCCTCAGTTTATTATGTCTTTGTTGGAAGAAATAAAACTGAAAATACACCTTACTGACCCAAAGGCTCTTTAGGCCAGAGCAAAGAACTGAAATCCATCCGAATCTGCTCTTAAAAATGTAAGTGCCCATGGAAGAAATCATTGCTTGACAATATTTTCAAGATTCCATGTGCTCATGTCACACTAGGCATAAATAACTGTAAAGCAGCTAATTTAAACCACTGCCAGGTATCATACATAGTTTCCCATAGAATATATTTCATGAGAGATGTATTTTTCAGTTTTATGACTGAAGTTGGTCTGTTTGGCCCAACCCAAAATAATACTACATTCCAGAAACAAGTGTCTAATTAGTGTTTGAAATTAATTAGAAACCTAAGAATGACTTATGAGAAGATCTTTGATTGCAATGTTTAATGCAACCCCTGCATTTTGTCTTTTGAAACCTTTTCATTAAGGGACGTTGCCTTTGCTTTTATATTGTAAGTACGAGAAACTGTAGTATATAAATACAAGCACACACATGCACACAAATTGGCCTCCAGTTGTGGAAGGATCAATTAAAAGATGCCTTCTTTGTGGTTTTACATTCTTTAAATGCCCTTTGGATAACTTCCAAATGCGATGACACTCTAATTACTGTGAGTGGGGATATAACTGTGCTGGAGTCACCCAGATTCCCTCCCCCATCACTTCCGCTCCCACACGTCCTTGTCCACCCTCCTTTTCCTTCCTACTTATATTTCCTTGGCCAGCTTTTCTTTCAAGGATAATTCTAAGCCAAAATGTGTGTCGTTAATAATAAAAAATAAAATACAGTGGTCAAAATAACCCACGCTTCAAAAAAAGTAATATTCCTATCTTTGGAAGAAGTGTATAAATTTATGAGGAAAAATCTAGTGATTACAAAACACAGGGTATGTGTATTGATTTCAGTGGACCTTTTTTTTTTTATGGTACCGGGAATCAAACTCAGGATCTTGCACTTCCAGATAGGCGCTTATGCTGCTGACCTATATCTCCGACCTTTGAATGGATCTTCTGTCATTCTATAAATATAAACCTTTATTTTTCCCAGCTGTAGAATTGGTGTGCACACTTTGTGTCCTGCCTCAGAACTTATTTCAATTTCATATTTTTAGAAATCAACTAAACCCATTTGGTCAAAAAATAAGTAAGACACATTTTAATCATATACTTTTTCTAGATTATCCCTTAGAAAAATACATTCTAGTTTTTGTAAGCTCTGCAGAAAGATTGATTCTAACAGAACAATAACACACGGCCCGCTGTAGTTCCCTTTATGTGTTTTTAACATCATCCACGTTTATTCATAGGTAATTATGTGTGTCTAGTACAGTGTGTATGTCATTGACCAATAAGTCTCAGCATTTTTCTTTACAGTGCTTCATTATTTGTTATTTCTCAGGTGTTCAACTCTTAATACCAGTTAAGTATCTTAGAAATAAAAATCCAGATATTTTATATATTTCAAAACACAAATTTTATATATTGCATGTTTCCTACTCAATACTCTTCTTTCTTATGCTTGCTTCATTAGAGAGCTGTATTTTAAGATCAGTTATAAAGGCATTTGTATAGAGTAATATAATTTTCTGGCATTAAAACAAAGTATAAAGCAGAAATATTTTATAAAGATTCAGAATTTGGGTCTTGGAGTCAGGCATATCTGGGTTAAAGCTAATTTCTGTGATTAACTAGCTGTGTGATTCTATGCAAATAGTTTAAGCTCCTTAAGCCTCAGTATCTTCAACTATAAGATGGGCATAATAGTGCCCCTCTCCTAAGATTGTTATAAAGACCAAATGAGATGCTTATAAAGAACCTGGCAGAGTAATTTGCACCACGTAAACACTAAATGAATAGTAAATTCATTTTCTACTAGCACTAATAAATATTGATATTAGTAAATATTCATGATCGTATATAATAAGATTATAGACTTTATTTTTTCATTTAACCTTATATTCTAATTACCATGTGATAAATATGTATTGTGTGTTCCAACAAGCTTGTTATATTCCAGGGGTTATCCCAGTAACAGTATTATGTTGCTTAAACACAACAAAAGTTTGTTATAAGCGCTTCCTTTTGAAACACCTTAAACATACACTAAAGCTTACCAGTTGACAGTTACTATGAGATGCATGACAGACATCAGAAACAGCAAGCTTCAGATGTGTAAGATGTGGCACCTCCTTGTTACAAGGAAAGTCGGGACAAGGATGGAGTCAGGACAACTGAAGGTGACTGGTACAGTCCCCTCCTTGCTGGATAAACATTAAGTATCATGGTCTTTCCCTGCACACTCCATCCACCACATGCTATTTGGTGGTTATTGTGTCCTCTGGTTCCTCTGAGGAGCAATAAGCCATCAAGGACTCCCGCCCCCGGGATCCTGTGATGATACACTCCCTACCATCTTCTCTGGAGCAGGAGATAAAAGCTCCCCCTGTCTCCCATGGGGGAAGATATTCTTCAAGCTAGTGTTGGAGGGTGAGGCCAGGTGGCCAATGGTAGCCACACACCTCCAGGTCCTTGCTTCCCCGCATTTGCTCAACATTCAGGTGCAATTCTTTGTGGAAAATGGTACAGTTCACATGCTTTACCCGATGATTTCAAAAATTATGGCCTAAGTTTAATTAGTTTGTGGGGTGACAGTGAAAACAGGGATACTTTCCATTCAAGTCTTTAGCAGGCAAACCAATTTGCACATGAAGAAGTTTTTAATATTTTAATGTTCTTACTTAAGAATAGGATCTTGACATCCACTAGGATGATTTCGCTGCCCCTTGGATATGTCTACCAAGCAGCAAAATATTTCCAAATTGCAAGTTGGATTGAATCCTTTCTTTTTGCAAATGCTATATTTATGTATGTGTGTGTGTGCTAAACTATTGAATAATGGTCTGAGAATGAGAAAAATATGCTTCATAAACACTAAAATGTTAGCTGTATGTCCACTTGTCATTGGGCCTCAGGGTTATATTTGTTTGTCTTTTCTCAATGGCATGAAATAATTTAACAGCTGTAGGGAGCAAACTTTTCTTCAAGGTGCTTTTAAAAACTAAACCTTAGTATCTCTTCTTTTGTCAGTGAATTTATATTTAAGTCTTTTCTAAAAAGACATTTTCTTATTGAAGTTTTCTTGCCATAGGAACCAAAAGCAGAAGAATATTAAACATCATAAGCTGTTTAAAATCATTACATGCCTTTCAGTACTTTGACATACTTAATATTACTTCATAATTTTCAAGTCAAACATTCCTCCCTTGCTAAAGGCTCATGTTGATGGAGATAAATTGCTGAACTGTTCAAACAGTTTCTTAACGTTCTTACTTGGCAGATATGAACAAGGTCATATCAGATCATGTTAAATGAGATGACTGGCACCAAAAGTCTTTCTCTCCTCTTACTGTAAAAGAACTATAAATAAATACATGTATCTTGAGAAACAAACATTTTTGAAACATTTCAAATCAGCAAATTGGTAGAATTGCAAGTTTTGTTCACCAAAATGAACATGTCTGTATTTCATGAGAGAGGAAGGGAGGAGAGGGAGGAGGGAGAAGGGGAGGGGGAGGGGAGGGAAGAGAAGGGGAGGGGGAGGGGGAGGGGAAGGGGAAGAAGAAGCAGAAAGAGAAAAATAGGAGGGAGGAGGAGAAGAACAAGTGCAAAGAGGAGAAGGGGGAGGGTGATGAGGGAGATGAGGAAGAGAAGTAGAAGATCTCCTGGGAAGAAGTTCCACAGAAAAAAAAATAAGTAAGCAGACAAGGGACTAGTAAAGTCTGAGATGAGTGCTGGCGTAAATGAAGTACCCATCACATATAGTTTAAATCACTTTTGAACCTTAAATCAGTGTTAATCCACTTATTAACAATGCTAAACTAGTCCTTCTCCATTGGAAACATATGGTTCACTTTTATTGTTAAGCAGCAAGACCTAGTATTAAAAGTTTAATTTAAGTGGAATTCCAAGAATTCTACCCAGGCATGAAGGAATAACTTAGAATTGACACATTCACTCAACTCCTCACAGTGTCCTATCCGTGAATTTATTAACTACATAGCTTTGGTGTTTCTTTAAATTTATAGTTCATGAGATTGCCTTCTTTTTCCCTCTGTAAAATTAAGGCCACCTAATCCACAGTGTGTGTAAAGGCAGAATCAAGAAGTACTTCTGGAGTCATTTTTTGCAAATCAGATATAGATGTTTCTCTACAAGTATTCCATCAGCCAAAATACATGAGAGAACATGAAGTCAGGAAAAAATGGGGAGATTACTATGTTAACTGGTTCAAACTGCCAGTGATCCTTTAGAACTTTAGTTTAAAAGTTCTTGCAATTGAACATGGCAAGGCAGCTGGAGAAGAGAGGCAGGGACATCTTTCTTATTTATTTCTTTGTTTATTGGTGCTTAGGAATGAGCCCAGAGCTGCACATCACTAAACATGTTCTATCCCTGAGCTATATCTTCAGCCCCAAAGGAAACATTTTTTGTTGGTTGTAACATAATCAAACTGGAAAATGATGCACTTTCAGCATTATAAATATGATCGAGTCATTCCTGTGCACAAGGATGGCTGAAGATTTTCTAGGAAGAGAGAAAGGTGGCATTTGGTAGCACTTCTACTTCTCAAATTAGATGATCTACATACCCAGTTATTTATTTTTATTTGCCTACCTTAAAGTTAGCTGATAGCTTTTATGATACTTGTAGGCTGTTTCCTCAAATGCTGGGGAAATAAGAGGGTTTCAAAAGAATACAAAGAAAGTTGGGATTGACTTTAATAAATGATGATTCTGCTGTTCTTTCAATGTGAGCTCTCCTAGTCTACCAACTGACGTTCAGCTTATGTTTAGTAAGTAGTCACGAGGTGCCAAGCATTAGATACACATCTTACCTCTGTGTGCTGGGCTCTTTCTGGCGCAGAGGCACCATTATCATTATCTCATGGAGAAAGAATTGGAAAAAATGAGGCCCAGGGGGATAACTAACTTGCTCAAAACCTCACAGTTTGTAAAGAGGGCCAGGGCCTTACACCTTGCTGTTTGAAGCCAGACCTCCAATGTTTACCTGCTGTGTGACTCTCAAGTAACTAACTTCAGGATTTTATCAGGTCGACTAGAGCCAGGAAACGGAGAGCTGGATTTTGCAGATAAACTTCTCAGAATTATAGTGGAGACCAAGATAGGTATTTACCTTTCCTCAGTGAAGTTACTTCCCCACACCTCAGCTTCTTCATTTGCACGCTGGGGACAGTAACAGCCTCTACTTCACTGGGTCCCCTGAGGATTAAATGTGTGCATCAGAAGCACTTTAAAAATGCCACATTTGCAGTGACCATTATTATTAAAGCCTGGAAACTACTTATTACTTAGGATGGTGTCCTAGTGGAACTATTATTTTTTTTAATTTGTTTCTAATTTTGGAAGATGGTAAGACAACATAGTAACAGCTGTTCAGTACAAGAGGTAGTTATAAGAAGAAAAATAAAATATATGGTATTCCATGGCAGGAGAACTTCCAAAAGCTACCCTAGATTCATACACACACACACACACACACACACACACACACACACACACACACACACCATTCTGATAGTTGTCTCTATTGAAGTCAAAACCTAAAGAGTGGTGGTAAAAACCAGCACAATCAACCCAGGACACTAAAGACAGAAGGCAAAGTTAACATCCTCAGCGATCCCCCTGCACTCCTTCCCTGCCAATTCTTCCTGATCCCCGCTCCCTCTCTTGCCTGCACCTGCCCTCAGGGCTAGGGCTGAGCTAGGTTACCTCCCCCAGTTTCACTGCACTGCAGCCTCCACCAAGCTTGGCCCTTTTCAGACCTTTTTCAGGCACCAGCACTCTTGTTTGTTATTCCTACCAACAGTAGTGCTCAAAACACCCCAGGTCTCTGAATCCTAAGCACAGCCAGCTTACGAACAAGTCTTACGGACACCAGAGCACTGAGTGGTAAGGAAGAAAAGCGTATCAATTCCATCAGGGAGCTGGGTGAGAGGAGAGATGAGTGGCTAGCAATTACTAGTCCAGGGAAAGTGTAGCGACTCTGTGGAGTCTTTGAGAACCAAGCCCATTTGGAAATGACCTTTGTGAACAAGGTCTTCTTCTCACTTCATTCTGTACATCTCTGTTTTCATTTTTTCATCTATGCGATAAACTCCCTTGTAGAGACTTTTTAAGTAAAACTACGTAGGAAGACTTGTCCTTGCAGTGATTAGAGGATGAGGAAGGACAGACTTGTAAGTATACTTATTTCAGATGGGTAGGAAGATAATGACACTTCTCATGCTTGTTTTTGAGCGATGTTCCAGACCTTCACCTGGTCAACACCTTGCTGTGAACATTACATTCTTTGGATCACTTCCAGAAGCAATGTTATGAAATTTGGTAGTTCTATAATTTGACAAGAACAGATATCATTGATAAAGACATTTTTTAGTAAGAGCACAGCTGAGGGAGTTCATGACCACCAAGCCTGCCTCACGGGACAGACAAAAGAGAATTCTTCAAGATAAAAGAAAAGATGCTAAATAGAATCATGAAACCATATCAACAAGTACACAGTAAAATCCAAAACGCTCTCACATGGGAGTGGTGGTGTATAAAAGCATTTATAAATTTTGTATATACATTAAATGGCAAAACTATTACAACAATGGTAGTTATAGTTTTAAGAGGTACATAACATAAAATGATTATATTATAAATCATGATGTCAAAAACACGAAATATGGTAAGGAGGAATGAAAAGGGCGTTAGTTTTTGTGTGCAAGAGAAGTTGTATTGCTCTTAGCTTCAAGCAGACTGGTTTTACCATAAGATGTTGTAGGCAAACATTAAGGTACTCACAACAAAAAAACCTACAGTACACAAACAAAAAAAATGTAAGGAATCAAGGTCTACTACTACAGAAAACCATAAAGGAAGAGAGCAAGAAAGGAAAAGAGGAACAAAGGATTTACAAAAAAAACAGAAAACAATCCACAAAATGACAGTAGTAACTGCTTGTGTATGAATAATTACCTAGCATGTAGATGTATTACACTCTCTAATCAAAAGATATACTTCTGCTACGAGACTCTGTTCACCTTTAAGGACTTACATAGATTAAAAGTTAAGGGTTGGAAAAAGGTATTCCATGCATGTGGAAACTGAGATCAGGAAGTTTACCTGACATAAAATAGATCATAAGTCAAAAGTTGACTTTATTACATACTTGAGAAATTCATTATATACAAGGTGTGATCAAACTACAAGGTGAATGTTTACATTATTTAAAAAAAAATCACAGTAGAAGACACATTGCGTTGAATCCCCTTCAAAATACTTGCTTACAACAACACTGTTGTCCCATTGTTTTTACCGCTTTCCGAAGCAGCTCTGGAAGTCCTCTCCCATCAGTGTCTTTAAATGTGATACAAACAGATACAGTGAATGCCGCTGCTGAGTGCCATCCAATGGAAAGACGGAATCGTGAACATATTATGTCCTTACCCACCTTATCTACCAGATCTAGTACTGCGCGACTTCTTGTTTTTTTTTTTTTAATCAAAGTCCAAATGACCACAAGAGATAAACATTTTGATTCAGGTAGCCATAACAGCAAGTGAAGATACTTACGAAAAACGATGTCATAGAAAGTAACAAAAGTGACGGGGTGAATGTATTCTAAGCAAGGGGGATCATTTTGAGGGGGAATTAATGGCCATGTGCCTTTTAGTGTACTGAACTAAAAAATCTTTAAACATTCACTACATATTGCCCACAGCACCTGACAACATCTTGATCAATGACAGATCACGTATACGATGATGATTCCATAAGATGAAAGCTGGAAATTTCCTATCAACTTAGTAGCTGTCATAACATGATAACGCAATGCTTTACTCACATCTGCTGGTGTAAACAAATGTTTGCAGTGATGCTGGTATAAACAAATCTATCATACTGCTGCCCATAAAAAAGTATACATGCACAACTACACAAAGTAACAATTGCATAATCGTGAAAATGACAATGTTTATTTTCTATGCTATAGTTTTTGTCATTTCAGAGTGTGCTTCTTCTACTGATGAAAATATAATTTACTGGAAAACAGTATGTCATGTTATTCCAACAGCAGACCCACACATCTCATGTTTACCATGTCTATCAATTGAGGATGTGGATAATGAACAAGCTATATAGCCTCCATGTTTCTGTAAGTACAACCTATGATGTTTGCACAGTCGTGACATCATGTAATGATACATTTCTCAAAATGCATGCTTGTTGTTAATGTGTGCATGAAAATAATGATAAACTAGTAGATTCATCAGGAGGGAATGACAACTAAAAATGTGCATGCATTCAACACCAGAGCATGTAAATGTGAAGCAAATATGAATAAATTTGCAAGGAGAAATTTGCCTACAATGTGATAATAGTTGGAGATTTCATCACCCTGCTTTTATTGATGGATAGATCATTCAAGCAGACAGTAATATTATATGTAAATTATATATCAAATGGGCCTAAAAGGTATTCAGAGCATTCCATTCAACAGCAGCAGAATATATATTCTATACATGGTCACACAGAGAATTCTGCAGGGTAGGTTTTATATTGGGCCATAAAACAATTCTTACTAAATAAAAGAATATTAAAATCATATCAAATATCTTTTCTGACACAATAAAAAGGACTTAGAATTCAACGAGTGTA
Source organism: Dinomys branickii (assembly GCA_004027595.1). NCBI lineage: Eukaryota > Metazoa > Chordata > Mammalia > Rodentia > Dinomyidae > Dinomys > Dinomys branickii. The sequence continues at coordinate 13,078 of PVLD010002381.1, read as the reverse complement.
ACAGCTTCCAAAAATTTGCAGATACATAGAAATTAAATAATATACACCTAAACAACAAATTAATCAGAGAAAGAATTTAAGAAATTAAAAATACCTCACACAAATAAAAATGGCCCTTCAACACATCAACATTTATCAGCGCAGCAATACAGTTCTAAGAGAGAAATTTGTAGCAGTAAATATTCACATAAAAAGGACATCAAGTAAAGAATCTAATATTACAACTCAAGGAAATAAAGATAGAGAATAAATTCAGTACAAAATTAGAAGAAAATAAATAATAAAGATTGAGGGGGCAACGAGTGAAAGAGAAACTAGGAAAACTCAATGAAACTAAGAGTTGATTTGTTGAAAAGATAAAACTTGACTAATGTTTAACCAGGAAAAACATGACATAAATAAAATCAGAAGTTTGGAAAGAAACATTACAACTGATATGACAGAATAACAAAGAGCTGTCAAAGAACAATGAATAATTATACAGCCTAAGCGGATAACCTAGAAGAAATGGACAGCTGAGGGATACACAACCACACTGAAGAGTGAAAAAATGAAAAATGTGAGTACACCACTGACTGAAGAGATTGAATGGGTAATAAAAAATTATCCCATCAAAGAGAATCCCTGGACCCAATGACTTCATTGCTGAATTGTACCAAACATGTAAAGAAGTCATCATTTTTAGTGAAATATGGGTAGAAGTACTATACTGCATGCAACACAGCAGAGGTTTCAAGCCCACAGTTACTACCACACTGAATCGAAGAGAATCAACAGATTTTCCTCTAAGATCAACGAAAAGACAAAAATGTCCAATCTTACCCCCTCTAATTTAACAAAGTATTGGAAATCCTAGTCTGAGCACTGAGCCAATATAAATAAATGCCATTTGAATTGCAAGAAAGAAATTAAGTAGTGTTTGCTAATAACCAAATTTTATATATGGGAAATTCTATGAAACACACACACACACATACACACACACACACAAATAAACTTAATAAAGTTTTGACATAGGGGAAATAAATGTAACTCCCAACTTGCTAGATGTCTGATACACCAAGCTCAGGTTTCCCAAAATGGAAGAATGCACTCTGAGGAACAACAGAGGTTAAGAGTAGGAAATTTTATTGAGGGGGAGGAGAAATATAGCTCCTGAGAGACCGGAAGGAACCTGGAAAATGGGCTGCTGTTGACCCCATTTTCCAGAGGAAGTTTTATAGAGGAAAATCATGAGGTGGGCACAACATGGCGCAAAACTATGACCAACCAATAAGATTACAAGTTTAGCTTTTTAGGTAATATTGACTGTCTTGGTTACTTTTTCTCAATGCTGAGACAAAATACCCAATGCCCAAAATGAAGGAAGGAAAGGTTTATGTAGCTTACAGTTTGTGGAGTCCATACTTGGCTGGTTCTGAGGCAGAGTGGCACATGGCAGAGGGCAAACTGTTCAGGGCAGCAGAGCACAGCAAAGAAAAACCAGCAAAAGGCAAGAATGGCTGCAAGCAGCCTCCTTCCTTCCCTTACATTGTAAACAGCCTACCCCCACCCAGAGGTCATGTAGCTCTCACACAGTCTCCATGGGCTCCTCTTCCACAGGCTCAGGATGTACACAAAGTAAGCACCCTGGCTTCCTGCTCAACCGCTCAGCCAAACCTCTAGACTCCCCAAGTTGACACAATGTATCCACCATAACATTCCACCCCTTGTCAACGTGGCAACCAGACACATTTCTTTAAACCAGTTTCCAGATACAAAGACATGCTTATATTAGAACCATAACATTGATCAAATGGAGAAGCAGGTCACATAGTAAATACATGCAAAGAACAAGGGCTTTTAGGAAGAGACAAATTAGGGGATTGTAGCCACCCACTGGAGTGGCTAATGTTAATGCTAATGTTTCTCTCTCAGGGAGGCATACAGGCCTGGTCATTTTGTCTTTATCTTGAGGCCTGGGCTCCCACAGATTTCCCTCCAACCACAGTTGTAATGTGTATACATCCCTGTATTGACTCCCCTGAGGGTCTAGCCCTGTCTGACTGCTTATAATATTTCTACCTAATTTAGCTGTCTATGACATTCTCCCCTCTGAAGCAGTACCCCTAACTACCATGAAAGGACAATGGGAAGTGGCAGTTCTGTCTGCTTCTGGCTGAAAGGGGTCATAGTTGTAATTGTCATGTACAGATACTCTACAGGGAGTCTATCTAAAGGCCCTCAATAGATGGCAGACGTTCATGTCTTGGTTAGGAGATGAGACCAAACAGGTAAGCATATATGGGCCAAATAATAAGAACAAGAAGACTATTATGACTATAGCTAACAAATGTTTCCAACAGGAAGAGCCAGTAATAGCCTCCCACAGAAGGGGTAAGGAGAAGGTCCAGGGAATTTCAAAATCTGACATGTCATTAACCTGTCATTTAATATCTTGAACAGCCACTGAGATATTAGCAAAAGAATCAAGAATGTACACATGACATTCAGCTTTTACAATTGCACAAGTCCCCCCTTGTGCTGTTATTAGAATGTCTAATGACATCTGATTTGGGATGGCAGCTTGCCCCACAAATTTTATTTCTTTATTTAGGAAAGAGAGACCAGCTGAGGTATCATCTGAGGCCTGTTGAGTATTGTTAGCCAAGGCCTCAGTATGTTGCATGACACCCTCTAATCCTAGGGAAGGGAGAAAGATAAAAGCCAAATGATTGTACCAGTGTAATGCACTTCTAAACCACTGATGTCATAGATGGCATAAGTTTGTGGGTTGGTCTACTCCTGTCTGTAACCCCTCAAGACTCCACCAGGGAGTACCAGAGCCATAAATTGGTCCCACGAAACCAATGGGTGCCATCTGGGGCTTCCCATCTAGTTCCAGGATGATCAACCAGTCCGTTGCAAACCAGTCTTCAACCTATAAAGTGATGGTGTATATATACTGTGCAGGGAGTGCCCATCTAAGCATTTAACAGAGTTAGGCCAATGAGAATAAGAGTAATGTCTTTGTCCCCAAAATAAGGGTGGCTTTCTACTAAGTCGTCCTGTAGTTGGAGTTGACCATATAAAAGCATCCATATCTGAAAGTAGCCGTCTTTATATCTTGATTGTTAGCTATCATGATAGTACATTTACTTTCATTTATTAGAAGTTCTACTAGAGTCTGTATCATATATTCAGTATCATTAACAGTTTAATTTATAAGGCATCGAGTTACCTTGTAATGGTGGGCTAAAATACGACCCACTGAACTTGTTTCAAGTCTTAGTCTTGTAGCTTATTTCAATCATCTTCTTGAAGTGCGACACCCACCAGGGAAGTCCTGATGTATTTGACAAGGGGAGCAAGCCACATATCCAGCAAGGATGTTTGTTGCAGTGGCCGTATATACCTGTGCCAACACAAAAAGGAATTGCAGTCTTCTTTAAGTGGCAAAGTAATTTTAAAAGGGCTAAAAGTAACACCTTTGATTACATATCTGAAGACTTTGTTTTTTATTTAACAAGAATTTTAAATCCTCTATGGGTTCACAAGAATATTTGGCTGGTTGTTCACATTCAGTGACACTCTCTGGTTCCCAGGTCTTGGGTCAGGTGTGTTGTATTCAGGAGTCTAGGCCTGCTACCTTGAGAGCTGACAGAGCTGACAGGATCATAGCATTTGGTCTTTCTCAAGTTGGTCCTAGGGAAGGAGGTGATGAGGGAAAAGAATTTACCAGTACTAAATCCGTGGGGTGGAATATGGGATTTCCCTTCTCTTCGGGTTGAGCTTCCATTATCTCTTGAAGAACTGTTGGAATTTAGCCCCTGAGGTGATTTCTTTTAGTCAGGCATCTGTTTCTCTATTGAAGAGAAAATCATTAATAAGAAAAGGGCATCCATACAGCATTTCAAGTGGACTGAGCCTAGGATTTGAAGTGTATTTCTTAGTTTGGTAGGAGGTAAAGGTACTAAGCAAAGCCACTGTAGGTGAGTTTCCTGAGACATTTTACAAAGATGTCTCTTCAAGGTCTCATTCATTTTTTTTCCTACCTTTCCTGATGACTGTGGCCTCCATGCACAATGAAGGTGATAGACAATCCCAGTGGCTGAGAGACCCCATGTGTGACCGTTGCTTTTTAAAAAGGTACATTATCACTCTGTAAACTCTTAGAAAGTCCAAATCTGGGGATAATTTTTGAGACCAAAACCTTTACCATTTCTTGTGCTTTTTCTGTTCTACAAGGAAAGGCCTTAACCCAGTTTGTGAAAGCATCTACCCAGACGGGTAGGTACTGGAGCCTCTTACTCTTTGGCATATGAGTAAAAATCAAGCTGCCAGTCTTTTCCAGGGCATTTGTCATGTCTTTGTATATCTGGAGGGGCTATGGTCCAGTTAAAAGGGTTGTTCTTTTGGCAGAGCTCACATGTCTTAAGTACCTGTTGTGCTGTCTGAGAAAGCCCCTTTTCTATGAATAACTGAGCCCATCTGGTGAGTCTTGTCTCTCCCCAGTTGAAAGGTTTGAGGTAAAGACTTAATAATTTTCCATTGATTAGCACCAGGAAGGAACAATTTACCATCATCTGATTGTAACCATCCTGATAGAAGATATTGATATGCATGAGAGAGAGCCCATTGGATTTCTGACTGAGAATGTTTGGGTCAAGTATAATCAAAGGACTTGTGCCAGATTTGGGGGCGGGATTTAAGCAGCTGCCTCATCCAGTTGGATACCTTGAGATACTCCATCAGTTCCTTTTTGGTACCCCTGCAATAAATTACTTCCACTTAGGACGGCATATAGCCAGATGACAAATGTTTATCTATCTCCCTATGGTGCTTTATAGAAGATCCGTTGGCTGTCAGGTAGCTTTTTCTTTCCATATGTCTGCATGGGCATGACAATAGGAAAGCACTTTGAATCAGTATAAACATTGACTTTTTGTCCTTTACTGAGTTGTAAAGCCCTGCTGAGAACTATGAGTTCTGCTGGCTGGACACCAGTCAAAGGGGCACATGAAGAGCTGTCAAGAACCTGATATAGAGTCACTAGGGCATGTCCTGTCTTGTCCCACTTTCCAGGAAGGAACTATCATCACAGAAGAGGGGGATCAAATCCGGGTCATTATGGGGTGTGTCTAACAAGTCTTCTCTGGCTGCATATGTGTGGAGAATTACCTGTTCACAGTCATATCTTTTAGCCTCAATTTCCCCCTTTTTCTGGTGGAAAGGTAGCAGGGTTTAAGGCAGAACATGGCTTTATTTGAATGGCTCGTCCTTCTAGAAGTAGAGTCTGGTACTTAAGAAGTTAGCTGTCTGATAGCCATAGGGTCCCTTTGGAAGAAAGAAGCCCTGCTACATTGTGAGGTATATATACAATGAGATCTTTGCCTAAAGTCAGCTTAGATGCCTCTGGTACTAGGAGGTCTATGCAGCCACAACTCTAAAGCACGCAGGCCATCCCTTTGTTGCAATGTCTAGTTCATGACTAAGATACACTACAGGGTGTTGAGCAGCTCCTTGATCCTGTGTAAGCACTCCCAAAGCCATGCCCCATCAACATATCAATTGAAACAGTGCCCTGTCCTGGAACATTCAGAAGTGCTTGTTTAAGCTTCTGGAGTGCAGTTTGGGATTCAGTTTTCCAGGTTAAAATATGAGTACTTTCCTCTTGGTCTTCCTTTTGAGCTGATAAGGGATTGTGCAATCTCACCATACGCTGTAATCCAAAGGTGAAAAAAGTCTGTAATTCTTAGTAATCCCCTTAGCTGTTTTAAGATCTCGGGCTGTGGAAAGGAAAGTATTGGTTTAATTCTCTCTTCCCCAGTCTTCAGGTTCCCTTAGATATGACAGGGCCCAAATATTTTGCCTCTAGGTTGCAAGTTTATGTCTTGTACCTAGAGACTTTATAACCTCTGTCTGCAAGAAAATTTAGCAGAGCATAGAGGCCTTGGCTAGAGAGTTCCTCTGAAGGGGCTCATAACATTACATCATCTGCCTATTTCAGCACTGTGACTTGGGAAAATTCAAAACATCCAAAGTCATGGAGAAGCACTTAACGAAAAATATGAGGACTGTCTCTGTACCACGGAGGAAGCACTGTCCAATTCACTTGAGAGGCCTGATCATGAGGGTCTTCAAAGGCAAAAGAAACTGGGAATATGTATGCAAAGGAATTCAAAAGAAGGCATCTCTTAAATCTAACACTGAAAATCAACCAGCATCTTCTGGGATCTCAGAAAGGAGAATGTATGGTTAGTTACCACGGTAATGGGTTGGCACTGTTACCTCCTTTACAGATCTGAGGTCCTGTAACAACCTCCATTCTTCACTGGAGTTTTGAACTAGCAGGATTGGGGTATTGCAGGGGCTGTCACAGAGCTTACCTAAACCTTGTGCCCTTAAGTTCTCAGTTATAAGCAATAGTTCTCTTTTCACTTTATATTTAGAGGATATTGTCTCTGGTAAGAAAAGATAGTAAGACCCACGAAATGTGTTTGCACAAGGGTAGCTCTTCTTGCTCTTCCTGTTCTATCTTTAGCTGCCCAAACTCCAAGACTTATTTCTGTCTCCACAAGGGAGAAGTAACATACCAGAGACTTTCTGTGCATATATATTACAGTATTTAAGCAAGATAATATATCTCTCCCCAGGAGGAGAACTGAAATTCCAGGCATAATAAAAAAGGAATTGGTGAGGAGAAGTCATCTCTGTTATGACCTCAGGGTTGTAAGAAAGAAAGAGCTAACCCTTTGCAGTGAATCCTTTTACTGAAGTATGAAGGCAGGAAGAAAGCCAGCTTTGAAAAGAAGGATAGACAGACATGTGCCAGTGTCCAGCAGTAGGCTGGTTTCTTTTCCCTCTGTAACATGATTACCTAGGGCTGCTTGGTTCAGTTGACAGTCTGGCCAGAGGGAGAAGGCAGAGGGCCCTGAGGCCTTTCAGTCTTGCTGGAGCAGCTGGTAGGATGGGTCTGATCTCTAGAACTTCCATATCTGTGGAAGTGCCACTTGGACTTGCATTGGTCACCTTTGCAATCAAGGCATGACTCAGGGGGCCTTTTGTCATGGAGGCTTTTATCACATTCAGTCTTAAACTGGCCTGGATTTGCACAGTGGTAGCAGCTAAGTTTAGTCATCACACTCCTTTTGGAGCCCTGGGAATCAGATTCAGAGTCATTCCTTTTAAGGCCACAATGAAAACATCCACTTTTCCTTAGTTTCTTTGTTTTCTCCCCTTGGCCTCCTCCTAGTCTTGATTATAAAATACTGAGGAGGCAATTCTCACTAAACTATCAAGTAGTTTATCTGCAAAAGCCATCTTTTATAGTTTATGAGCAAAAGCTATCTTTTGTAGCTTTTTTCTGATGCCTAAGGCTGACTGGGTAATAAATTTGCCTTTAAGAATAATTTGTCCTTTTTTCTGAATCAGGAGGCAGGGATTTTTTTTAAATCAGTGTCCTTATGCTGAATCAGAATGAGGATTTTTATCAACGCCTCATAAACAATCTAAGAAGGCAGAAGGATTTAAATCTTTATCCTGATGAATAGTTAACAATTTAAAATGATTAAAGAGCTTAGTTCTTATCCTTGTTAGACCTTTAAGAATATGTGTCTGAAGATGTCTCCTATTCCAATCTCCTGATTGGTAGGCCAGTAGGAATCTTGTATAAGGACTACTTGGGCTTCAGTAGGAACTGGCTGTTCTCTGGGGTGCCTGTCTTCTGCCTCCTAGATTAACAGTATGGTAGTCCTAATCCTCCTCTGTTCTCAAAGGACAGGGACATATCTCAGCATATTAATTTTCTTTCTTTCTTCCTTTTCTTTCCATATTGATTTTCTTACACAAACACACACACAATATATATATATATATATATATATATATATATATATATATGTATAGTGTTTTCCCAACAGCTTTTATTGAAGAATCCATCCACTCCCATCTTGTATTTCCGGCATTTTTATTGAAAATCAATTGATCAAAATTGGGGCCAGAATATAGCCCAGGAGCACAAGTGCCTCCCTGGCAACCATGAGGTAGTGGGTTCGACTTTGGTACCAACAAAACAAAACAAAACAAAACCAGAAGTCAAAATGACATATACTTTTATGGACCCTCTACTTTTTCCAATAGTCTATGTGTTGGATTTTATGTCAGTTCTGTGTTGTTTTAATGATGACGGCATTGTAGATTTTGAATTCAGAAAGTATGATGGCTCTGGCTTTCTTCTTTTGCTTGAGACTGTGTTGGCACATGAAACTCTTGTGTGACTTCACCTAATTTTTTTCTATTTCCATGAAAAATGTCATTGAAATTTTGAAGGGAATTATATTGAGTCTGTAGATTGCTTTAGACAGTGTGGACATTTTAACAGCATTAATTCTTTCCGCCCACAAACATGGAATTCTTTCCCCCGATAAGTCCTCAATTTCTTTCATGAAATCTTTGTAGTTTTCCAGTGGCTAGATCATTCATCATTCTTATTAAATTTATTACTAAGTATTTTAATTTGTAGAGCTATTGTAAGTAGGATAGCTGCCTCGATTTCTTTCTCACATGGCTTGTTCTTAGTCTATAGAAAGCTGCTGATTTTATATCCTGGAACTATTATAGTTTTTTTTTTTTTTTCGGTACTGGGGATCGAACTCAGGACCCTGCGCTTGCTAGGAAAGCGCTTATTCCACTGAGCTATATCCCCAGCCCCCTGGAACTATTATAGATAGCTACATTAGGTAGAAATATTGTAGCAGTCAGACAGGGCTAGACCCTTGAGGGAGTCAATACAGAGGACGTAAACACAATACAACAGTGGATGCAGGTATAACTGTTGGAGGCCAGGCCCCAAGATAAAGACAAAATGACGAGGCCTACATGTCTCCCCAGAGAGAAACAGTACATTAACATCATCCCCCCGATGGGTGGGTGGCCAAAACCCCTGATGTGTCTCTTCCTAAAAGGTCCTAATTCTTTCCATTTATTTGCTATGTCATCCCCATTGGAGCAATATTACCTGTGGCTAAACTTGTAATTCTCTTTTTTTATTTTAAAAGTAAAAGAACGAAGACATATTAACAAACAGACACAAAGTAGCATAAGAATAATACAATCAAAACCGATCTACAGACAAGGTGACAGGGAATCAGTAATGGTTGTTGCTTACAAATTGATAACCTCGAACTGTATATTCAGGAACAAAGATACAGACAAAGAACTACATCAACAACAGAAAAAAAAAAAAAAAGAAAAGAAACCGAAAAGCATTAACAAAAAGACACAAAGTAGTACAATAACAGTATGATCAGAATCGAATTATAGACAAAGCCACAGAAAACCAACAATAGTTGCTGCATTGCATACTGATATCTTCAAAGTGTATGCTGAGGAAAACACATACAGACATACAAGATTGATCGAATAACCAGTCATCAACTACTCCTTAGCATTAAGTGACATAATACAATAGTAGAACCATGTTAGCCCTCCTGCACATATGTATCTACATATATGCATACATACATTTTTGCCTCTTTCTTTTCTCTTTTCCCTCGTCCCATCTGTTCTTTGCTTTTGAACAGATTTCCTTCATGTCTCTTAGTTTATATTCCCACCCTCAGGTTCTTACACCAGTGATATAATACGTTGCCTGCTCATGTACCACTGATTTATTTCACTTATGAGTATGGTTTCCAGTTTTGACCATTTGCCTACAAAGTTCCCAAAACTGCCTTTCTTTATAGCTGAGTAATATTCCATTATATAAAAATGCCACAGTTTTTTAATCCAGTCTTCTGTGGATGGACATTTGGGTTGCTTCCACAATTCAGCTATTACAAATTGCGCTGCTATAAACATGGGTGCACATATATCAGAGTGATATGATGTTTTCAGATCTTCTGGGAATATACCCAGAAGGGGAATAGCTGGTTTGAATGGAACCTCTAGACCTAGTTTGCTGAGAAATCTCCAAACTGCTCTCCACAGTGGTTGTACCAGTCTGTATCCCCACCAGCAGTGTAATAGAGTCCCTATTTCTCCACAGCCTCGCCAGCATTTGTTATTGGATGATTTTTTAATACTGGCCAGTCTTGCTGGGGTGAGATGAAATCTCAGTGTTGTTTTTATTTGCATTTCTTGAATGACTAAGGAGGTGGAGCATTTTCTCATATATTTATTTGCCATTTGTATTTCTTTATCTGAGAATTGTGTATTCATCTCAGATGCCCATTTCTGGATTGGGTCTTTGAATTTGGACAGGTACATGTTTTTCAATTCTTTGTATGTTCTAGATACAAGACCTTTGTCTGAAGGACAGCCAGCTAGGATTTTTTTTCACAATTTGTGGGTTTTCTTTTTACTTTGCTGGTGATTTCTTTAGATGTACAAACCCTTTTCAGTAGAATGAGGTCCCAGTTATTGATTCTTTGAAGTGTTTCCCTTGCAGTTTCATTTTTGTTCGTGAATTCTCTGCCTACTCCTATGTCTTCAAGATTTTTACCTACTTTCTCTTCCAATAGATTTAGAGTTTCTGTTTTAATATTGAGGTCTGTGATCCATTTTGACCTGAGTTTGGTGCATGGTGATAGACTGGGGTCTATTTTCAGTTTTCAGCAAAAGGCAAGCCAGTTTTTCCAGCACCATTTATTAAACAGGCCTTCTTTTTTCCAGTGAGTTTGGTTGACCCCTTTTTCAAATATTAGGTAGCTGAGTGGGTTTTTCGTAGTGGTTGCATCTTCCAGTCTGTTCCATTGATCCTCAGGTCTGTTATTTAGCCAGTATCAGCTTGATTTCATTACAGTAGCTTTGTAGTATAATTTTAGGTCAGGGATTCTGATTCCACCTGACTTGTCCTTATTGCCCAGGATTGCTTTTGCTATTCTGGGTCTCTTCTGGTTCCAGATGAATTTGAGGCATATTTTCTCTAGATCTGTGAGGTATGCTAACGGTAGTTTAATTGGAATTGCATTGAATCTGTACAACAGTTTTGGTAGTGTGGCCATTTCCACGATATTAGTTCTTCCTAACCATGAGCAGGGTATGTTTTTCCATTTATTGAAACCTTCTTCGATCTCCTTTTTCAGAGTACTGTAGTTTTCACTGAATAAATCTTTCACATTCTTTGTTAGATTGATTCCTAAGTATTTCAATTTCTTGGTTGCTATTGTAAAAGGTATGGTTTCCTCAATTTCTCTCTTGGTCTGTTTGTTGTTTGTGTATAGGAATGTTATTGATTTTGGGGTGTTGACTTTGTATCCAGCTACGCTGCTGAATTTGTTGATTAATTCCAGGAGTTTTCTTGTGGAGTTTTTGGGGTCCTCCATGTATAGTATCATGTAATCTGCAAATAGTGATAATTTAACTTCTTCCTTTCCTATCCTTATTCCTTTTATTTCTCTCTTTTGTCTAATTGCTCTGGCTAATGCTTCCAGCACTATGTTGAATAGGAGTGGTGACAATGGACATCCTTGTCTTGTTCCTGACTTTAAAGTGAAAGTTTTCAGTTTGTGTCCATTTACTATGATGTTGGCTGTTGGTTTGTCATAGATGGCTTTGATCAGATTGAGGTAGAGGCCATCTATTCCTATTTTTTCTAAGGTTTTTAACATGAATGCATGTTGGACTTTATTGAAAGCCTTTTCTGCATCTATTGAGATCATCATGTGGTTTTTGTCTTTGATTGTATTAATATGATGTATTACATTTTTTTGATTTGCGAATATTGAACCATCCCTGCATTCCTGGGATGAATCCTACCTGGTCATTTCCTTATGATTCGCTGTAATCTATTTGCCAGTATTTTGTTGAGTAACTTTGCGTCTATGTTCATTAGAGAGATTGGCCTATAGTTTTCTTTCTTGGTTGGGTCCCTCTCTGGTTTTGGTATCAGTATAATACTTGCCTCCAGAAATGTGTTAGGGAGAGTTGCTTCCTTTTCAATTTCATTGAAGAGTTTGAAGAGTGTTGGCATTAGATCTTCTCTGAATGTTTCATAGAATTCTGCTGTGAATCCATCAGGGCCTGGGCTTTTCTTTGTTGGTAAGTTTTTAATGATGTTTTCAATCTCATTAGTTGATATTGGGTTGTTCAGGATTTTTATGTCTTCCTGATTCAATTTTGGTAATTTGTACCTTTCTAGGAATCTGTCCGTTTCTTCTGTATTTTCAATCTTATGGGAGTAAAGATTTTCAAAGTAGGTATTAATGATCTTTTGTATTTCTTTTGGATCTGTAGTGACTTCATCTTTTTCATTCCTTATTGCGTTAACTTGAGATCTTTCCCTTCTTTTTTTGATAAGGTTGGCTAGGGGTTTATCAATTTTATTTATTCTTTCGAAGAACCAACTCTTTGATTCACTAATTTTTTGTAGAGTTTTCTTCATCTCAATTGCATTAATTTCTGCCCTGAGTTTTATAATCTCCTCCCTTATTTGGGCTCTTGGTTTGGCTTGTTGCTCTTTTTCTAAGAGTTTGAAGTGTAGCATTAGGCTGTTTACTTGGTCTCTTTCTGTTTTCTTTGTATATGAGTTCATTGCTATAAATTTCCCTCTGAGGACCGCTTTCATTGCATCCCACAGATTTTGGTAGGTTGTACTTCCATTTTCATTTATTTGTAGGTATTTTTTAATTTCTTCTTTAACTTCTTGTGTGACCCATTGGTTATTCAGGAGGTTGTTGTCTAATTTCCAAGTGTTTATGTGGTTTTTAGAGATCTCTTTGTCATTACTTTCCAATTTCATTGCACTGTGGTCCGATAATATGCATGGGATAACTTCAATTCTTTTGCATTTAGGTAGATATGCTCTATGGGCTAGAATGTGGTCTGTTTTGGAGAAAGACCCATGTGCAGCTGAGAAAAATGTGTATTCTGATGCTGTGGGGTGGAATACTCTGTATACATCTACTAAGTCCATTTGTTCACACTTTTGGTTCAGGTCTGTTATTTCTTTGCTGAGTTTCTGTCCAGTTGACCTATCTCTTTGCGTCAGAGGGGTGTTTAGGTCCCCTATTACAATAGTGTTATTAGTTATTTGATTTTTCATGTCTGTTAAGATTTGACTTGTAAAGTTAGGTGCTCCATTGTTTGGTGCATAAAT